>JAQGAK010002220.1:0-22123 GCA_034696945.1 Lipothrix lubbocki
ATAATAAATAAATATAAATTAAATAATAAATAAATATAAATTAAATAATAAATAAATATAAATTAAATAATAAATAACTATAAATAAATAAATTAATACTGCGTGATGTACAGCCCAGGATAATGTGACGGTCATGGAAGACGCGGCAACATGCCTTTATATTTGCAAGGCGGGAAAATAGCACATTAGCATTTAGCATTCACACTGAGCATTACTGTACTACGATTCCTACGAATGTAGGAAACGCAACTTTAATAAATCATAGCACTTCTGACGTTCTGACAGCAGATCATTTAAATACATATAAACGATAGTGGTAAATAGTAATTACTTTTGTAGTTGAAATGAATTGTGGCATGTCATAATAAATACATAATAATAGTGATTTCGGCGATTTTATTACAATTTTATTAATTTGATAAATAACTAACACGCATAATGTGACCGGAAAAAATGAGAACTTTATTGACAGTGACAACCAAACACTGTGTACTTATAGTAATTATTAATATTAGTTATAAAGGATAGTGGCAATAAGGCGCCTTGAAAAATTAAAATAGTCAGTATTATATTATTACAATTAAATTAAAAAATAATGGAAATGGACGTAGATTTTGATTCCGAGACACCGCCAAGTTCTCCCGTAATTGGATATTCCGCCCCGGTGACCAAGGTCGCGAATTCTGATGATGGTAATTAACTTTGTAATGTAAACATGAATATAAATTTAATTTTATTGTATCGCCCATTTACTTATACACAAATAAAAATACATAAATGAAAGATTAGCAAATACAAAATTAATATTAAAGTAATACAAAAATTAATACAAAAGTTAATACAAAAATTGATGCAAAAATTGATACAAAACTTGATACAAAAATTGATACAAAAATTTATATAAAAATTCATACAAAAATTAATACAAAAATTTATATAAAAATTCATACAAAAATTAATACAAAAATTAATACAAAATTATTAACACAAAAATTAACAAATTTCTTTTATGATTTTGTTGTGTAATTTCAGAATGTAGTTTCCAATGCAAAGGCCCGATTCGTGCCCACGACAACACCTTCAGTCCTCAGGGTTTGCTCGCGACCGGAGAATTAATCTCGGCAATTAAATGTCTGAATAAAAGTGGGTCCTTTGATCATCCGGATGAACTTGAAATCACGACACATTCCCGATTCTTCAACTTCCCATTTGACCAGAAGCGACCGACAATTAAAACATTTATTCGGATGTGCCGGAAGAATATTTACGCACTGGAGCATGTAATTCGAGCACATGAGAGAGGAGATCATTTGACGGAATCGGATCCGGACTTGGAAGGACAACCTAAACCTTGGCATTTAAGAAGAGATGTGGTTAACTTTCTGAGCTTTGCTTTAAAATCCGACCTTTCCAAGGAGCGCCGCTTTCCGGATCTTTTCCATGGACTACGAAGGTCCCTCGAGAAAATGGAAGCTTGGCCAGTGACGTTGAAGCATCATAGTGGGTTTGAAGGGGGAAATAAAGTATAAAACTTATTTTAATAATTAAAATTAATTTAAAATAGATTTAATTGATTAATCAACGCAAATTACTTTATTATGGATTTTTTTTCAATTTTAATTTGCAGTGTACATCTCCCTACTACCACTTTTTCCATCTCCAACTGGAGCTCCGATGGTTCTTCCTCATCTTGACGAACGTTCAATTGGAGGTTTTAAACTGGGTTCTGGATGATCTCGTTCATTTGGCGTGGTTCAAATATGTTACCCAGAGAATGAGTGAGTGGAGTCCAAAGGTCCAGGGAAAGGTCCCGTTTAATTGCTACTGCGTGCAGGAATTATGGACGATGATCAAGCATCTCGTGGATGAAGTAAAGCCTCTTGGGGTAAATAATTTTGTATTAATTTTTTGTATACATTTTTGTATACATTTTTGCATTAGTTTTTGTATTAATTTTTGTATTAATTTTTGTATTAATTTTTGTATTGGATTTTGTATTGGATTTTGTATTAGATTTTGTATTAGATTTTGTATTAGATTTTGTATTAATTTTTGTATTAGATTTTGTATTTTTTTGTATTTATTTTTGTATTTACTTTTACAAAAATGCACTTATACAAAGCGATTGTATGCATATTATAAACATTTATTTACGAAAACTATTATTCAAGCAACTTTTGTATCCTTCCATTTAATTACTCCAGTTTTGCAATGTTTTCGCAGTTATAACATTTTAACACGCAGGATTTTTTATTAACTTTTGAATTTATTTTAAAATGTAGAAAGAATTTTGGGACGTCCTAACTTCAGCCATCGGCCGATTTACAAAATCCCCGGATCCCCTGTTCCCCTTGTGGTTGGTCTCGAATTTGGTTCCGCTTGGAAATTACAATTTCAAAGGTGAATGGACACCAAATGGTGAGCAAAACAACGAGTGCTATGAGTACGTGAGGGAATTAGTGAAATCATGTTTGGCGAGCAAGATCAGCATTGCCGGAATTTCCTACTTGACCTCAAAATTATTGCCGATTTGGGGAGCCGACGATGGACTTGTTCAAATTATGTGGGGGCATTGGGCTAGCAAAATTGAAAAGATTACTGGGGGTAACTACAAGTTTTCCTTTAATTTTTGAATTTAAAAAAAAATAATATGGTACACTAATTCTTCAATAATTATTAACAAGAATAATAAAATCATTTTTAATGTGATATTAATTTATTTATTTCAAGTGGAGGACAACAGTTACTGGAAATCCCCAGACAAGTGGGCGAGTTTAATAAAATGCCTGGTCAATACAAATGAAGAGGACGAAGTGCATGAAGATTTTTTCCATTTCATCCGATTTTTTTGCGGGCATGTTCGTTTTTATCCAAGGTGTAGGAAAATCCAGAAATTGACCAATATGATTTACCTGAAACTTCCTGACTCTAAAGTGAGTAATTTCAACGAAATTGGACTGTTAAGGCTCAGTTGTCTGCATTTGGCCAGTGTTGCTGCTTCTCATGAGGAAGATACTTTGGTTATAGTAAGTTTATTTATTGAATTTATTTTTGTATTTATTGAATTTGTTTTTGTATTTATTGAATTTATTTTTGTATTTATTGAATTTATTTTTGTATTTATTGAATTTATTTTTGTATTTATTGAATTTTTTTTGTATTTATTGGATTTATTTTATTTTGCATGTTGTATTATTTACTGTTTTTCATCTTATTTTCAGAGCAAAAATGTAGTAAATTCCTTCAAAACCCTCTATAACGTCTTCATGAAGAAAGGAAAACATGTGCAAAGTCGTTGCATTCTCACCGCAGAATCAACTCTCTACCTGCTTTTGCTGGAGAAATCCGTGGATATTTCCCAAATATCAGCATCTTTCATGGAACACATCGGAGCATTAATGCTCAAAGAATCCAAAATGCAGATGGACCCGAAAAAGCGAGAGATGGTGATGATCTACATGGAATTACTAGATTGCCTTCCAAAATATTCGACCACCAAAGACGTCGGTCAGTCTACTCTGCTCTCCTCAAATTTTCGCATTTGGCTTACCTCCGCGACGCCCGATTATTTAAACCGAACTTTCCGAACCTTCCATCAACTCCTTTCCTGGCAACGCCGCACTTTAACTTGCCCGGATTTAGTGCAAAATATTTTAAACTTTGAGGATTTCATCCGGAATTGTGCTCTCAATTCTTTGAAAAATCTCGTGGACATCGAACCTTTAGCTGAATTAGCAGCGGATTTTACAATTTTGTTTCGCTCCCAAGGGAAAATTGTAACTTCTCAGCAATTCTATGAGAATTTTGCTTTGGAGGTTAAAGTTCATCCGGAAATTAGCCAGCTTTATATTGAAAAATTAATTTCCATTTCTGGGGATCAAATATCTTTGGTTACGGATAATTTAAAATTACTTCAAACGTGGGTCCGCCTAATTTGTACTGGCGTCACTGTGCCGAGAAAGTTCACAGCGGAAGTTTTGCATGATGAACCCGGGGAACTTTTCGGCCACACAAACGACAGTTTATTGGAATTATTCTGCCAGCAAGCCAGTGTCCATCCGGATTGGGAAAGGAAGGATGTGGAAGATATTTTAAAATGCCTTACGGACCTTTGCCAATATAATTGGAACCCTATCAAGGATAATCGGAGGATGTTGGAGGCTACGATAAACTCTTCTAAAATCATTTTAACAAAATTAAAATTTACCAAGTTGTATTCCCCGAGATTGACAACGGTAGCTAGTCGGATCTTAGATTTTTATACGAGGCTTTTGGTCAGTCTTACGGATGACGTTTCTGGGATCTGGTTTAAATATTTGCCTGAGGTTTTTTTTTGTTTATTTTTATTATATTATTGTTGTTATCTATTACTAAAAGTTATTTAATTGCTAATTAATTTAAATTTTTTTGCTTTATGTGACCAGGTTTTTCAGGCCGTCACAACGTCCTATACTATTTGGGAAAATGACGCTTATTTAAAACGCCAGGTTCAGATCATGGTGACCACAGCCTTTTTGGGATTCTCCTCCAATGATTATTTACAGCGAAACACGGAAAATCATCCTTGCGTTGTGAGTTAAAAAAAGTGTCAGCAAGCATGCTTTAATTGTGTTAATGTTTCAATTTATTTTTGTATTATTATTTTTTGTATTTATTCTTGTATTAATTTTTGGATGAATTTGTTTTTGGCATAATTTTGGATGAATTTATTTTTTGTATTAATTTTTGGATCCATTTTTAGATTAATTTGTATTAATTCTTGGATCTATTTTTATATTAATTAGTATTTATTTTTGTTTCGTTTTTTTTTGAAAATTTTTGTATTAATTTGTATTTATGTTTATAGTTTATTTTTGTTTTGTGTTTTTGGAAATTTTTGTATTAATTTGTATTTATGTTTATAGTTTATTTTTGTTTTGTGTTTTTGGAAATTTTTGTATTTATTTTTGTTCTTTATCCTTTGTTGTACTTAGTTTTGTTTTTTCTATTTATGTTTTCTTGAATTTTTTGTTTGTTTTTGAATTAATTTTTGTTTTAATTTATTTCTATGAACTATTTATTTTGTATCAACAGAAAATCATGCGAATCAGCATTGATTCTGACAACACCACAGTCCTTGAAGAGATCCTGCCCAATTTGAAGTTCACTCCTTCGGATAAAAGACCGAATCCATCCCAGGACTATTTGAAAACCCTACTAATATTCACTCGAAGAGCAGTTAATTTAGTGCAGCCCATAATTTATTCCCTACCGCTAATCCTCCGGATTATCCGGACAAGTGGGACAATGTCAGAATTGCCAACCTTCACGGAACTCATTTGCTCGCTTCTAAATCCCGCACTTAATTCTTCCATATCCCCTGTCGTCCTCGCGATGAAGATTAAAGACGCTTTTAGGACGGAAATGGAATCAAACATGTCCTTGAATTATCGCAAGTATTTTAAATTATTCTCTAGCATGACTCATTTCAAGGGATCCTTTCGGAATCAAGTGCAGAGCTTCATGAAGGATGAACTCGCGGACCTTGTTCGCGAGCAAATCAAACTTTGCGAAAGGCAGAGGGGCACTGGGCATAATGATACATTATGGTGAGATTTATAATTTCATTATTTTATTTATTATTTTATTTACTATTTTATTTATTATTTTAGCATTCCTGAATTTGTTCGTTTGTTATTCCAGGAAATGTTTTTACATGTTTGAAGCCGAACTTGACCGAAGTGCTGTGGGGATTGTCAACAATAATTCCTTTTAATAAGTTATTTATTTAATTACTTTTAACCTAATTTTCTTTTAGAATTCAGTATTTAATTTAAATACTATAAATCACTATTATAATTTTCTCATCCTACCTAATAATTGCACTACAGTCAGTATTTAGCTAAAATATTCTATTACATCTTGATGTAATTTATTTTAACCGTTTCATATTACAAATTTTTTAGTACATAATTAAATAAATACATATAGTTACACGCAATTTTAAAATACTTTTTAAGTAGTAAGTAGCGAAGCAATTCCTTGGACTTGGGGAATTATTATTATATGTATAATTACTTAAGTATTACAAAAATGTTTTTCGTTTGTAATAACAAATAAAGCAAATACTCATTTCCGTTTATTTAAAAAAATAATAATTTCTTAATTACTATAGCGTAGCATGCCGGACTTTAATAATAATAATAATAAATACCTAATTGTGTTGTTAATACATAGTAAGTACATTCCTCCCGCTGTATTATTTATCTGTAATTAAAAAATTAATAAATAAATAATTCAAATATATTTGAAAAATCCAAACTCGTTAATTTGCCACAGTTTTGATCCTGCTTTATTATTTTTATCATTTTACTCTTCAATAAATAAATAAAAAAATAATTGGCTTGAGTATTTATTGAGTATAGTTGTTATTTATTTTTAATGATTTTTGCATCATTTCCGAGTAAATCATTAATTGACGATAAAAGGAAAGACTAAAATGTGCGCTTGGGGGCGAGGGAAAGTTTTGAATCGATTGTTGACAACTTTTCCGGATTTATTTTAAACCGACACCGCCACTTCGCTCCGACGCCGACATCCGAAATTGGTGAAAAATAATTTTGAAAATGGCAGATGAAATAAATTTGACCTCAGACGACGAAGACTGTCTTCTTCCGGATCCAACTTTATTTCCGGAAGACAGTTTAGATTTTATTGTCAATGCTGTGATGTCATTTGATCAAACCGGTAAGTACTAAAGTAAATAATAGTTTCTTATAAATTTTTTAATGTTTGTCGGAAATATGATTTTTTGTAATAATTACACACAAATTTTATATTTATTCTGATTTAATTATGTATTATATATGTTATAATGTAGGCAATGATTTATTGTTATTTTGAATTCCGGGACAAAAATTTAATTTCCGTCTATTGATTTTATTTAGTTAGCCAAGAAGATAAGGACGAGGAATTAAAAGATCAATTGTTCCTGGACGTTTGCCAAAAAATCTCAGTTTTGACCCCGGAAAACTTTTCTCGGTTGGAAGAATTCTTGATCCAGTTCGTTGTTAGAGATTGGAAGGACCACACGGATTCCTGTTTCCGAACTTTGACCTTTGTCGTTGACGTTTTTATTTATATTGGCTCGTGAGTGTTCTGTTTATATTAATAATCTATGCGTATGAGTTAAATACATTAATAAAATCATACATATATTTAATTGATAAAATAAAATAAATTCTTTCCTCAAGTAATTTCAAAAACTGAACTTTGATTTCAACGTGTGATTTTCAGGATCGCGAGCAAACAAATTGTTCAACAATATCTACAATGGTTCTCCGTCCCTTCCATGCCCTCCCACATTAGTTTATGCCTGTATCCAGCCCTAGTTGTGACTTTCGGGGAGAGATTTGGTCCTGATTCGTTCAGCGACGACGGCAATTTTGTGAGTAAAACACTTTTTAAACATTAATATTGTGTAAAAATATTGCTTTTTTAAAATTAATTCTTCAATTTGTTACATTAATGTACAAATGTACTAATTATTTAATAAATTGGTGGGAATATTATAGATAAATTCCGTGGAAAGATTTGTAACTCAAAGAAGATCACCAGAACTAACTGCAGATCATGCTTTTCAACTGACAGCCTTTTGGAAGAAATCCTTTCAGTTTTATGTGCTGTCGCCGGATTCTTTGTATTTTCCTGGAAAGTTGCTGAATGCTTTTGTTACCAGCCATGATTTAATTTCGGCTTTGTGCCAATCTGATGAGCATCGTAATACGGTAAAACAAAATAGCCATAGCTATTGCAAATCAATTTAACATTGTATTCTTGGCTAAAAGCTACTAAATATAACATCAACTGCATCCAATAATTTATTTTTTATAAATTCAAATATGTAAATTGGGTCTTTTTAGCTCTTCCGCTACCTCGCTCGGTGTCTCCAGGATAAGCCCACCAAAGAAATAATGCTCATGGCTTCCTTGTTAGTCATTTATCTCCAAAATTTTCCCTTCACACAAAAGACGTTCGGCACTATGCGAATATTCCTGGAGAGATTGAGCCAAGCTGCATCTCATCACAAAAACCAAGAATTAACTGAATTTATCACGGACGTCATAACTGATTTCATCTCTGTAGTCCATGTTCCTGAGGAGAATTTGGTGTTGGAACTTTGCAAGAAGCTCAACATTAACATTCATTCAATGCCATCCGTTAAATCCAACGATTCAAAGAAGGATAATTCCGAGATCTCAAATCCAGACCGTGAAATTTTAAAAGCGAGCTTCCAGGATTCTCAAACTAATTGTACTACTAATGAAAGCATGACGGGTTTAAAAATCGAAGGAAAAGCGAGTGTGCCAATCGGCATTTATGTAAATGGTTCAAAAGATTCTCAAATTGGTTCCGGCGGTGTGTCCAGCCCTGGAAATAGTGGAAATACTGACAAGTTGCTCAATATGCTGGAGAAGATTTGCTCGAAAATGAAATCTACTAACGCCCGGATGACTAATTCCAATGAATCTGACAGAATGAGAATTATTATTTCGGATCTAAGCTCATTCATGTAACTGCGGGAAAAGCGGCTTGATTTTAAGAATGCAAATCATTATACAAATTATACAAATCATTTTTTTGGTAATACTTTATCTATCTATACATAAAACCAAATGTGTTGTACTTTCCCCAGAGGGATATTTTTATACAATAATAAAATTATTCAATTTTAAACGTTTAATATACGGCTTTTTTATTTCCGCAATTATCTTTTTTCATTTATTACAAAACGGAAAATTCACAACATTATGTATTTAAGTACATTCGAAAGAATTTGAAGAACCATTTTTAATCAGGAATTTAGTCAATTTTATATAAAAAATTTAACCTCCATTTCTGGCGATCTTGGTTGCGGATAATTTAAAATTACTTCAAACGTGGGTCCGTCTAATTTGCAGAGGCGTCAATTTTGATGAGTATTCATTTAATTGCATTCCTTAATTTATTTGTTTAATAAATATTATTACATTCCTTCCTCTGCATTTTTTATGTGCTATTTAAAATTAATAAAAAAAATAACTCAAATATATTTGAAAAATCCAAATTCGCTAAATTGCTCACGTTTTTGTTATTTTTACTCTTAAAAAAATAATTAAAAATAAATCGCTTGTATACTTGTACTATTTACTTTTAGTGTTTATGTATTGCATCATTACTAGTAATTCCGATTCCGAATAAATCATAAGCCTAAAGATAGGAACAAAGACTAAAACCTGCGCTGGTGGAGCGAGGAATATTTTAAATTGATTGTCAACAACTTTTCCGGATGTATTTAAAACCGACGCCACCGCTTCGCTGAGCCGTCCGATCCGAACCGAAATCCGACGCGACGCCGACAACAACTCAGAGAAAAGCAAAACAGTCCCGTTCCCGTCCACAAACATTTTGTGGATCTTCAGCTTTTCCGAGAATATTTGATTTCAATAATAATTATTGTATTCTAATTATTACTACTACTACAATAATTGTTATTCTTTAAATATTGTTGTGAGTTAAACTTTACAAACAATTTTAAAATATTATTATTAGTTTAGTTTTAAAATCAACAATAATTCCATGGCATTTTTCGTGGGCTCAATCTTGCATTCGTGGATTTGTAAAAAATACAAATTGACTGGAATATTATTTCCTTTTACTATTTGTAATGCAAAGTTAGTAATGCGCCGGTTTTAATTTTTCATTAAAAATTTAATGTTTTCTTACAGGAAATCAAATATGGACGACGACGAATTGTTGGTAGAAAAGCCGGAGGTGTTCCTTTATAAAATTCCTGCTGAAATACAGAGAAAGACTGGATATTTACACCGGTAAGAACATGAAGCGTACAAAATTTCAGTGAAAAAAATAAAGAATTTTGAAAAGAAGTTGTTGTAAAGGGCAAGGGCAGTTTTATTATGATGCGTGACGTGTATTTATTTTGAAACTAATATTATTCATTTATTATTTTTTTATTATTTATTTATATTATTTATTCATTTTTTTATTATTTATTTATTATTATTATTATTATTTGATAATTAATTTTTTTTACTATTTATTATTATTATGCATTATGCTAATTAATTGGATGTTATTGTTTTTCAGAGCGTCGGAGTGGGACACCAGCAATCCCGATTGGCACGGAAAAGTTTTAATCTACGCTGCTGACCCTGCATGTCATCTGCAATTGGAAGATCGTAAAGGGGATATTTACGGTCAAGCGGTCCTTAATGAGTTTCCCGGAACTTCGCTGGTTCCGGTTCTGGATTCTAGTCGCTACTTCACACTTAATCTTCAGAATAAAGAAGGTAACACATTTAACAATACACGTTGTAAATAAATTATTTAATTAACATGTGAACGCAAAAAATTGCAATATGATATGATGCATTTTGTGGGTTATACATTATATTGGACATTGTTTTTCAATATAATTTTTAATTATTTAATAAATTTATTTATTAAATATTTTTTACAATTCATTTAGGAAAATTTGAGCGCGTAGGAATAGGCTTCTCAAGTAGAAACGACAGCTCGGATATTTCCACTGCCCTAACTAATTATTTCGCCAAAATTGCAAAAAGCAGCAAACGGAAGATTCAGCCAGTTGCCAAAGTATGAAATTTTTACGTTTTAGCAAACATTTTACATTTTAAAAATTACTTTTGAATGCATTTATTTATTTTATTATGCATGTAATTCATTATTTATTTATTTTATTATTCGTGTGATTCATTTTTTTATTATTTATTTATTGTCCAAAACTATATTAAAATATTAAATATTGTAATTCTTCCAGATTGAATCAAGTGACGCCACAACTGCCAAACGAGTGAAGCTTTCCGTTAGTGAGCCAACAAAGAAAGACTCTGGAGGGACTCAGGACTCAGGTAAATATTAATTCAAGCATGTGTTTCAATTTAATTATTAAATTATTATTACATTTAATATGACAAATTGCAGATACTAATTTTGTTAATTTTTGTATACGAATTTACAAAAGCCAATGCAACCAACCGGTCTACAGAGACAGATGATGAAATGCCGAAACCACAGCGAAAACCCGTGGCCAAGGTTCATGGACAAGTGCATGCGTCTCCATCTGCAGCGATAAAAGAATCTGTTTTAGTGTTAACAACTGCATTGGAACAAACTAAACCTGATGAATTATTATCAGCAAAGTCAGCACGTGTACTACCCTCAGCACCAAAACCACCAATAATCTCCTCATTAGCTACCAAATCTGCGGTTATAACTTTTGAAAAGGAATCCGTACCATGCGAGGAAGTCACTGCTCAACCGATTTTGGTATCAAAATTGTTTCATCAGAAGGATTCGTTGAGAAAAGACGAGGAAGAGCAAACGAAGGCATTACCGGAACCAACAGCTACAGCTTCTTCAGAATCCAAGACTATCAAATCTATACTGAAAAAACCAGGGAATGTCGTTCCACAAATTAATTCCGCGCCTGCTGTATCCCCACCGGCTGCCACAGCAATTATCAATAATACAACAAAGCCTTTAGTTCCTTATGCAGATACTCCGAGTAAGACAGCCTTGGTTCCGTATGATGACACACCGTCGGTTGCTAATAATAAAGAATTAACTCCAAGCCCCCAGGAAAAAAGTCTGACCGAAGCTGTAGATTCTCTGGAATGCACACCAGCCAGCATTTCTACAATAAACCCCAAAAATCTTCTAAAAAATCCTCTCTTTGTTAGTGACGCTTTGAAAAACAGCTTGAAATCAAAGAAGCTCAGTCTACCTTTGGATGTCATCGACATTACTGATTCTGCCGAGGGAAATATTGATGCTGGTAACCCAGAACCTGAAATTATTGACAATCAACAACAAAAAACTGAAATTGTTAACAACAAAAACCTTGACAATAGTGACGACAAAAAAGAACCAGAAATTCATGAGGACAAGGAGCCCGAAATCACTGCCAAAAACACCACTAAAAGTGCTGACAACGAAAACGAAAAGTCCAATGAGAAATCAAATAAGGCAAGCACAGATGAAATTTCAAATGAAAAGCAGGAAAAGAAAATAATTTCATCATCACCAAATAAAGGCCCAACTGTAACAACTACTACAACCAGCAACGCTGACAAATTGAAGCAAAAATTAAAGGGGAAATTAGCAATGAAGAGATTAGTTCTTCCTGCGAAAAATTCAGCTGCAATTTCCTCAAAAGAAGAAACATCTGGGAAAATCATTGCAACAGATTTGTCGTTAATCACTGTAGAAGATCAGGTCCAAAAGCCGGAAGAAAAAGGCAAAAAACTTGAAGAACCGGCCAAAAAACCAGAGGAACAAGTCAAAAAACCAGAAGAACAGGTCCAAAAACCGGAAAACAGTCATGACAAAATTGATATCGAATTAATCAAAATAATTAGCAAAGCTGTGGAGAAAAGTCCCAGGTACAAATATTTTGTTGATGGCGTTTTCCAATGTCACAAGTGCCCTTCCACTTTTCAACTCCCGAGTAATTTAGTGAATCATTGGCGGGATTCTCACAAATGTAATGTAGCCAAGCAATGCTTCATGGAAGACTGTCAATTGCCTTTCCCGGGTCAAAAGGAATTTCTATTTCATCTTCAACAAGGACTTCATCCCGCCCGTCGCTTTTGCGAATTGTGTCAACATCCATTTTTTAGTAACTGGAACTTGTCCAAGCATATGAAGACTTACCATACAGATTTCTGGCAATGCGGACGTTGTAGTGAGAAATTCCCTAGCCAGAAAGATCTTACGAAACACGTTGAGAAGCATGTGAATGAGGACAATGGGATTGTAGATATGGAAAAGATTGATGATGATAAAAAATTGGAAACTACTCCGGAAGAAGATGAAAAAAAGAACTTTGACAAAATCAAACTTGCCTTTAAAAATGCGCCTGATTACAAATATTTCATTGATAACTTTCTTTATTGCACCGAATGTCCGGAAATATTCACTTGCCCACTTAAACTCTGCTTCCATTGGCAGGCAGAGCATGAGCATAAATCCGTTCGAATGTGTTCCTGCGGATTGCCCTTCATGTCCAAGAATTCTTGGAAGAGTCATCGGGAAAAAGTTCATCCGGAAGAGAAAAAGTTTGAGGAGAAATATTGGCAATGCGGACGTTGTTCCGCAACCTTCCACACAACCAAGCAGCTTTGGAAACATGTTGAAAACCATGCAAAGAAGGATCTTAAAGACGAAAATGTAGAGTTGGATCTAAGTAATAATGATGAAGAGCAGGACTTCATGGATGTTGAAGAAGCAGAGGAAAATTCTCAGCCCGATCAGGAAGAATCAGCAGGGTCCGGTGAATTAAAAAATGGGGATGAGGGAGATAATATTGAAAACCACCAAGATGAATCAATGGAAACTGAAGAAAATCCTGCGATTATGGACTCGGAAGTTCAAGGGGAAAACGAGATGGAACTACCATCAAATAATCCAAAGCAGGAGGAAAACCAAGGGAAAACGAATTCTGACAATGAAAACCAGGATGATTCCGCTATGGAAATTGATCCGGAGGCTGAAAATAAGGATAAAACGGAGCAAACAGGTGAAAACGTGGAAGAAAATGCTAGCAAAATTGAACCTAAAAAGGAAAAGCAAGCAGAAACGGAATTAAAAGTAGAAAATCAAGCAAAAACGGAACTGGGAAAAGATAATCCGAAAAAAGCAACGCCCGAAAAGGTACAAGTGAAAGCGGAAAAAGAAAGCCCGACTAAATCGACACCGAAAAAGGAAGAAGTGAAAAAAGAACCTGAAATCAAAAAAGAAAATGAACTAACAGCTGACTCAATGGATGAAGCCCCGAAGCCGAAAAATGAAAGTGCTGTCTCCCCGACAAGGAGAAGTTTACGTTCAAGTTCGGGCACCACAGCAACAATACATGAAAATTTAAAATTTCAATGCGAACATTGTGAAGAGCGTTTCAAGCTAAAAATCCAGCTCCTCAAACATTTCCAGTCCACCCATAAAAACCAAGATCAGGATCATGTAAAAAATATAACCCCAACAAAAGTAGAGAAAGTTTCTGAAAGTGACCACGAATCAGTTCCTTCCAGCGTCAGTAACACGCCGGTAAAAACTAAAGCCGAAGTTGCTGATTCTGAATCTGCATCTCAGGAGGAAGAATCCACATCCCAAGAGGATTTTTCGTCTCAAGATCAGGAGCAAGACGAGGAGCTGGAGGGGGAACCAGAAGAAGACACAGAATCTTCAGCTGATCAGTCTTCCTATGCCCCAACAGTCAATATTCTAGCAAATGCACCGGGTTACAAATATTGGAACGGAAGTAAATTTCAATGTCATAAATGTTCCGAATCCTTTGAGGATCAAAGAAGGATCAAGTCTCACTGGAAGGTCCAACATAAAATTCGATCTCCAGCACATTGCGTCGTTTGTAAACTTCCTTTTCCAAATCCTGGGGAAATGGCACAACACCGGAAATCCTCACATGGTTTTACTTGTCCGGAATGTGGGAAACAATTCAAGAAAGAAAAAGCCCTGAATGATCATGCGAGAGGAGCTCATCAGAAAAAAGTCGAATTTGCTTGTGGCTTGTGTAGTCAAAAGTTTAAATTGAAGTTCCAACTGGTCAAACACGTGGAAGCTAAGCATGAAGAAATTTCGGGGGAGGTCATCCTGCTAAAATGTAATCAGTGTCATGAAAAGTTTTTGGATGAGAAAGATCTGGCGGGACACGTTCTAACTCACCAACTCAATTTTTCCTGTGATCGGTGCGAGAGGAAATTCAAGTCGAAAACTGCGGTGAGGAATCATTATCGACAGAGTCATCCGGGTTGCACGATGCCGATGAATGAAGAACTAGGGATCGTTTAAACGGTGAACCTTTGAAAATCATTGAATTTGAACTTTCTTTAGTCTGTTTCCCAATGCTCATCATGGCAAACTATGTAAATGATTCTTTTAGGTTAGGTAAAAATTCTTGTTAGTTAACTATGAATTCGATCTGTTCTAACCTTTATTACGAAATACTTATAGCTTTTAATTATTAACAATTTATTGTTTTTTGTTTAATTAAGAACTGTTTGATTATTGTTACATTGGATAATTTACTTGTCAATTTATATATTATTTACATAAATAAATTTCTGTACTACTGTAAACTCCTTTCACGTTTTATAGACCAAGAAGTGCTTATATACTTATTATAGATCTTTGAACTTGGAATATAAATATAATTGTACACTCGTGACAGATGATAAAAGTTAAATGCGCCCGGTGATTATAAATTGATTTTCAGCTTTTTATTTTTTACACGAGATAATTCAATTTTGGAAAAAATTTTGAAATTTTGCGTTTCATATGTTTTAGTTTGTTACATGTTGACAATTGACTGACAGAAAACCTAAATTTGTGGAGAGTAACTATTTTTGGAATTGGTAAACGATTTGCCGGAGTAGTTTTTGGATGAAACTTCGTATACAACGACGAAATAAGGTGCCCGGAAAATATTTGCATATTGTTAAGCCGTCCATTCCTAGAATGGAAGTGCTTGTCCATATTCCGCAAGGAATGATGGACGAGGGGGGTGTTATTCCCTCATTTATGCCAGGTTCTTTTCTTACTTTCCTTTATCATCTCCAGTCCAAGTAAGACTGAAGGATTACCTAGCAGTATGCTTATGGTTGGTTATATGGTACATTAAGATAGCGGGGATGGAGTTTTACTCTTTTAAGGAATTCGCTAACTTACATGATGACCTTGGCAGATTACTGCGTTAATCTAAGGATGATAGACTTATGATCCGGATCATGGTAGGCAGTGCCTTTCTCGTTATGGATCAGCCGGTTGGTGGGTTGCCGTTGAATGATTAAAACGAACTTTGGTAATTAAATAGATCAAGTATGTAGATGAATGGAATAATCAAGAGATTTAGAGAATCGAATAGGTTACTGTTTATTCTGAATAATTCGGATTCAATACAAGAGAGTGGTGTTATATAATTTTGGGTTGGTGTGCTACTCGCTGGATAGTGAGAGTTTATTGCCAATGGAAGAATGGTGGCACTCAACTCAGACAATCGAGCTTCCGCATGTCCGAATGCACACCGAATTACATTTTGAATCTTCAATTTATACACGTACATTTTCAGTTTGTAATAACAGTATCCTGTTTAACATAATAATTTCCTGATATAATATAGTTTTCCTTAAACTTAAACTTGCACAATTGACTGATTATTACATTTTGACCTACATAATTTGCACATTTTACATTATTGAACTTTTGAATCTTGAGAAATGTTGATATTCATAACACTTTGATTTGAACCAGGGATTAGTAACGTTATTTTTCGTTATGACGACCCAATTTCTTATTCCCCGTTTTTAACTTGAAATATGTTAAAATATTTAGATGTATTTTAAATATGTACACAACAAAATATGGGAAATAATATAAAAATAATTTTTTTAAATCGGACCATTATTGTGGCTACAAATTAAAATTTAAAAAATTTTCAATCATTTTTTTAAAAAAAATTTCAAATTTCAATATATTGGTTGGACCTAAAACGCCTTATTACTAAGTATTTTGCACGTAGCTCCAAAACTGTAGAAGTTCTAAAAAATAACGTTACCCATCCCTGATTTGAACACAGGATAGTACACAATGTGAATGACAATCTTGCTGTTTAAAATGTCGTGAATTAACCATTTTGTCCAAAAGTAGTGTCAAAACACGCATAAAGAATACACAATATGTTTCGAATGAATTACTTAAACTTATGATTTCTTAAACGTACGGTACTATGGAGAATATGTGAATTAATTACACATTGTAACTGAAGTTAAAACCCTTAAAGTGCAACAAATCACTAAACTCGGATACAATGTTAATTATATGGCACTGAATGTAGTAGAATCTGTTGAGGGAAGAGAACAGGTGTAGTCTCAATCACTGAAGTAGGAGGTGGAGCATTAATTCCGTAATGGGAGTTTGATGTTGATGGCAGTCGTCCAGGTTGAACTTGATTTGCAAAGATAGTACTTTGCAAGTCCGTCGATATTTGTGTATATCGTCCTTCAATAATGTGATGATTCTGTTATGTCCGGCATGATTCTCGTCTCTCGTAAAACTGCATTGATCTCCTAATTATGCCACTTTTGTGCTTCTATTTCGTTGTTTAGTTTCTCAAATTTGGATATTTTTAGGATGGGATGTTTTGCCATGTTTTGTTGCCATGTTCTCCATGTTTTGTAACTTTTCGTCCTCGTATTGCTGGAAGAGGACCATGGTAGCAGCTGTCCTACCTAGTCGAGCAGGACCTGTAGTTTGCATTAGTTCGATCACCGGATGTGATGAATTAGGAGCTCTGAGTTGTTGAAAAAAGTGGACCAAACTTATATGTAGTGCAGAGCCTCCCAGAATTGGAAATAGGGTCTCGTTCGCTGTTTTGCATTAGCAAGATCCAGTAGCATTTCGTTTGACCGAATTTGTTAGATTGTAGAGCATGGGCTGTGTAAAAATAACGCATTTGCAGAAATAAAGCTAAATTGTTGAGTGAAAATTTGACAATTGAGAACATTATAGTCTTTATTTTACTTTGACCAGAAGCACATGCGTCTTGCAAATTTCAACATTAACGCTTCTGATGGGCCTTGCAGCTTTATAGATGAGGTTGGCGTTGAAATGATGGGATGTCGTCCATCAGATAGCGGTGTTCACGATGAGTTGGGCGATGGTTTACTTCTCTTTCTATGGTACCTAACGGTTCTGAACTCATTGCATATATTAATACAAAGATGTTTCCGAGATTTCAAAACTATGTATAGATACATGGCGTATAGCAAAAAAATGTATATATTTTTTTCATTTCAAGTTCTTACATGAATATTTCCCTATGTACATAATATATGAATTATCAGTTATGAATACGCATGGTTAGATGCCGTAGACATTTATTCATAACTTTTTTTGAATATTCCTTATCATGAGAAATGTAAGCGATATTTTGGTCCTACGCTGATTTTTCTGTGACGAATATGGCGCATATAAGCAGTAATGCAAGGTGTTTGAATGATTGTAGTTCCATGGTGTTCACCTAGAAGTAATAAGATTTAATTTAGTTTTGCATCATTAGAATTCTCCTTATGAAGTTCTTTTATTTGGCGCACTGTTAACAACAAAGGTATATTATGTGTATATATTTATTGCGCGGAATAACTCGTGAGTGGTAAATACCTTAAGAAACTATCTGCTCATGAACACATGAGACTTATTGTGTGTTAGAATTATACTCTAATTTAAGTAGTTGTGCTTTACCGTTTAAGGTTGCACAAGTTACCCGCGGCGGGATTCCATACTAGAAATGTAATTAATACAGTTATAAACACAACTAATGTTACGCAATGTCCCGCAAAAATGCTACATTCGTCCTCTAATGGTAATTAACTTGAATCATATTAGTGCTCGGTTGGCCAGAGAGTCGTACATATGCGACCTAAACACACTAAAAAATATTTCTGCTTTAGCTCTCTTTTCCTCTTGAAATAATTTTAACATGCCCCAATACAGTTCCCAAAGTACTCATTTCCCTATTATCCCCACTAAAATATAATCAAAACTACCTAATGCAGGGAAACCCACGCCAAAATGTTTAGTAAAAATAAGACTGTCGATTTCGTGAGGGGTAACATGAGAGTTATGTACCAAACTCCTCACAACCACCAAAAATAATTTCGAAAATCCCCAATTACGGGGGGAACCTATGCCAAAATTTCTTTAGAAACCAGAAACAGACAAAAATTTAGGGAAGCCATATGAAATAAAGTACAACGCAATAAAACTATGAAAAATAACACACAACGTATTATATGCAAATGCATCCTATGCAAAATAAACCTGGATTTCCGGATCAGGTAGAATTTCTGGAAGATCCCAGACAGTATCGTTCGTTGTAAACTCCTCAGATGATTCCCTCGGATTCAGGTGTTTTGACTCCCCCCACAAAAGTAAGTTGGACCAAACAAAGATGGCGGAAACCAAACGATACGACCTAAAATTCTCCACAAAGGAATTAGTTCACCATTATGATACCCAAAGCATCACGAAGCTGCCTCGGGTAAGTAGGTTCCAAGCGGAAAGTCGGAATGGAACAGTTGAACGGATTTTCGGTAACCCATCGGGATGCTACGTTCAATTTAACTATGTAGTTAAATTTCGGGGCTCTTGCTACAGCTATAGCAGTGCCATTACTGGAACCATATGTTAGTATGGAATATTCCTTGATTTCTGTGCAAGTATGTAGCTCTAAAACACCCTCATGGATTTTTGCTTAAAACTGACGTGACGTCGCCTCAATTTTCAATTTTGTAGTTAAGGAGAGCAAGCATCGAGGTGTCAATGTTCAACTGAATGCTCGAGTTTTCGTGTTGGTTAGTTGATGGTCGTAGGAAATGAACCAGATTTTGGGATGTCTGATCGGGAACGTTCACATGCTGGCAAAAAATCCATTCGAAGCGAACCATGCAACGAGTTAAGTTCTGCAAGCTTTGGATTTGGGTGTTAGTAAGTAGAAAGTCGAAAATAATCCGACTGCCATTCAATCTGCAATCCCGGCTTACGTATTTGCATGGAATATCCTGCGTCTGCCACGCCAACTGGTGTTTGAAGCTGAAGGCTTGGAGCGTAACATTCTTCACTTCGTAATTGAAGATCGTCTCAGTCAACGCCGATGTGGTCTGTACTGACGCCGTGAAGGTGGCACTCGTGCGCCAGATTCGGCCTGGGATTTCATATAGACGTTGGTTGAGAGGATTTAGTTTGGTGTCGTTAAGGTCGCGACACAATTCAACTGATGTCGCCATCGTCATATTTGTGATTTCCTCTGTACGGGTGTCATTTTCCAATGAGATAACCAGAGTTGACCTAATTGTGGTACACTGAACAGCGGGGATGATCAACGACCATTCGGACTCTTGATACCCGAATTGAAGTTCTAAGGGTTGAAGACCGGAGATGATGTGTTGGCCATCAGCGACTTCCTTCGTTGGCGTCAGATTCCACGACGGTGCAAACAGGAAAGGTTCACAATCGTAAAGAGGTAAAATTTGAGAAGTGGTTAGTGGTAAGGAGATGTTAGCTAGCGATGTGCCGAATATACCCGTAAGGAGGAAAAGCAGCCTATAATTAAAAAGTAAATGTTAGTTAAGGTATCGTGCCGGTTTAGTAATCAAGCGACCAGATCGAGTACAAGCAATAGGAATGGTAGAAGCTTCGTGGACGGAATTAAAGGTTTCATTTATTTGCACTCGTTTTTGGGTCCTTGGTGGTCTAGTTGGGGCCGCGTTAGCCTGCGTTGTTGGTTGTGGAATGGCCATTTGCAAAAGCCAGTCCGGTACCTCGGTGAGGGTTGGTCGTAGAAAGACCTCGTGTCGGAAGATAGACGGTAGTGTTCTGAAACATTCCCGTAGGAGGTTCCGGGTTGATTTAAAATGGTCCTTTTTGACTGTAGCGTTTGAAACCACCGCCATCGCCAAACAAATTCGTGGTATCCAGGGGCTGAAAACATCTTCCACTAATATATTCACATCTATTCTGTCCTCATGTTGTTCAATGTGTGTCAATAACGTTTTCCAGTTTTCGGAATTGAGCTTAGAAGGTGTTGCCAGAATTACTAATTTTTGGTGTTGGAGCTCATCATAGTTCTGATGCAGGATATTTATTGTAGGGAACGCAGGGTGTGCCTCAACTAGTTGTTGCTTTTTATGGTCTTTGTCCACCATTAACACCAAGCTTATCATAGACGGTGATTTAGGGAGAAACTGGAAAGACGGTTCACCTTCCGTATGATGCACATGGATGCAGGCCTTTGTTGTCACCAAACTGTATTGCGACGGGCTACACATTAGCTTAATAGGCCATGGAAACCAGTTAGAAATGGCTTCAGACCAGTTGTCTTGTTCCGATAGTGCCGTCACTTCGTCTTGTAACGTTAACAAATACTCTAAAACACTAATCGGGGTGTCTTGATGCACAAAATTATCTGTGTAATGGGTAGGAGTTTAAGTTTGTCCACATGAACCGAAAAGGTATGCGAAGTTGCCATATTTTCAATCTCCGCTGTGGTTTCAGTGATAAAACGTTTTATTTTGAAGTGACCTTTGAACTTTTCGGCCAATTTTGGGATGACGCTGGTTCCTGGAGTAGAATTCTTGAGTAGAACTATGTCGTTAATTTGAAATGGATTAGAACTCCTAGACTCATCAAATCGTAACTTAAACCTATTCTACGCCAATTTGATCCTTTCGCGGGCTCTGAGATACAACCGTTTGGTGTCCTGTGCCCGTTTTATCTGAAACTCTTCGAATTTGACTGGAAGAACTAAGTCACACGTTATGGATAGGCGGGTGACCAAACACAACTTCGAACGGACTGATTTGGAGCTCCGAATGAGTCGCTGTATTTATATTGAGCTGGATAAGTGGCAAGTCTATATCCCAGTCCATAGGCTGATCGTTACAAAGGGATCTCAATGTGGCTTTCAGGGTAGAATTCATACGCTCCACGAGGCCTTGACAGCGTGGAGAATATGCAGTGCTGAATTTATTATTGACGTTAAGCTTTTGCATAAACTCTTGAAGCCACTTCGCCCGAAATCCCGTAGCGTTGTCCGACTAAATGGAGTCTACAAGCCCATAATGACTAAAAACAGATATAAGAAAGGTCGCTACCGATGTAGCCGTTGTATCAGGAAGGGGTTGCAGTACCGTATATTTATGGAGTTGGCAACAAGATACAATTATGTGCTTATTTCCTCGCTCCGTAGTTTTAAAAGGACCGCAGCAATCAAGAGTGATCGCCTGAAATGGACGACTCGGAGGCGCTATAGGTTGACATAAAAAATTTATGATTATTTTTAAACCGTCCCAAAAACCTGGTAATCTATTTTTCAGTTCAGTTACTGCGGAATATTTAAATATGTGCATATATGTACTGTAACGAATCTTTTAGGGCGGCTCAATGAAAGATTCGATACTTTCCTTAAATGTATTTAATTAATATTACGAAGATCCTGGGTGGAATTTTAGCGTCACCAATATATTTATTTATTTATATCGAAGAATCCTGGGTG
>JAQGAK010002221.1:0-22122 GCA_034696945.1 Lipothrix lubbocki
GCGAAGAAGCAGGACAGTGCTGTCGTGGCAGCGTTGTGGCGTTTTGGCAGAGTTAGGCGTAATAGCTTTGAGTACATAATATCAACTATCATTGCTGGAACCAGCAAAAGGGACCACTGGCGTGTTAGGTTTACCTCTTTAGGTTATTCCCCTTGTTGTCTTGGTGTATGGACAAAAAAAGAAGGGTGACACGCTTATGACACTTTCACCTCACATACTCTTTTCCACCTTGACCATACGACCGACCATCATTTCAACAGTTTTGCTTCACACTTTTCAATTTACTGCGTGGAAGTACAATCTCTTCTGTATTGATTTCAATTTAAATTTTCTATTGCATTGAAACATTCTCACAATTCTTTAATTAAAACCGACTAAATTGTTGGGATCCGCGGCAAATATGCCACACACTTTGGAACCACTCCATGACACTGGGATTTTGGATTTGTGTCCTTTGTTAATCCAAGTATTTGGAAACATTTTGGTATGTCGCAAAAAATTTCCTTTTAAATTAATTTTTATAATTAGTATCCATTTTTTCTTGGTTTACGTGGTTAATTAGGATTAATAAATAGCTTTATTCTTTTTTTAAATTTAATTTAAGCATCATATAAATAAAATTGTTTGTTTATTACTCAAAGACAAGCGACCGAATTTTCTTCGACTTGTCGATATCGGATGTCCTGCAGTGCTCGCTGGCAAACAAGTTCTTCGGGAAAATATGTCGTTTCTTCCTGCGATTGAGGAAGCATCTTGAATTAAATATTGATTTGAGTAAGCATTCTCGAATTGTCCAACTAAACGAAATGCTCATGAATTCCACAGATCTTCCATTTGTCGGATCGAAAATAACATTTTTGCGATGTTTTAAACACCGAGAACAAAATGAAGATTTCAAGTTAGATTTAGAAAACAGCGATCTATATTGCCGTCATTATCAAACTCATGACGATGATCTGCACGTGTTGTTCCCTTACATTTTCCAAAAGCTTCCAGTGAAGAGCTTACGACTTGACTTTCAACACCACTCTGTTTGTCTTTGTGAAGATATTTTTAAAAAATTGCTCATAACTAGAGCTAGCAGCGTGGAGTACTTGGAGATACTAAACTGGCCCTCAGGCGGGATGGAAGAAGCCTTTAATTTGTGGAAATATTTGAATATACCGCTTCATGCAGAGGAATTGACAGATCTCGATCAATCAATCTTCTTTCAATCCCTACGAACTTGCAATTTTCACATTACCAGGAGATACTGCTCGGCTAGTCATAAAGTTGTTATTTCACAAATTATTATGTCCTCCCCATTACTAGAGAATATATTTGGGCACTTCCACACGGGAGACTTCCCTTCGTCTAACACTTCCAGCCTTCCCCCGAACAAGCTTCACGTTCTCAGAGGAGCAGTTTGCGACTCTAGGGAGATCGTTGACAAGCTATTAGGAATTAAACCTAAATTAGAAGTTTTCGGGTTTGGACTTGACGGAATTCAAGGTGTCTGTTACAATGAACTAACTGAAGCCGAAACTAGAGACGAAGTGAAAAAGAATCTCACCGCTATAATCGAGAACTGTAGAAAATCTTTGACCACACTCGTGTGCATTAATGCCGTTCACATGCTTTCACATGTTATAAATATTCCACTCCTCAAATGTATTCTATTGGAACTCGACCTCAGTCATCATTCATACCAAGGACCGGAATTCACAAATGTGCTGCTATTACTTCAAGCAATCAATTTTCAAAACCTCCCAAATTTGCGTCGTGTAGACTTAATATTTCAACCATTTCACTACTCTCATTATAATGCTCCTGACAAAATTCAAGTAGAAGATAGACCATTGTTTAAGAAGCGTGGTAAATTCAAGTGCTTTTCTGTCAAGGAATTATCGATCAAATGTCGTTTTTTCGAACATTTTCTGCAAACTATTCAACCTTGGTTTGCAATGGAGGAGGTATTTCCAAACGTCACGTCACTACATTTGGACGAATTTGAATATCCGGAAATTGTCCGCCAGATGGGGCTCCAATGGAACCAAAATCTTGAATTCGTGTCATGCTACTTTCGAGAAACGTCACAAAGGCCTTGCTTGGTTCTGTTGACGGAGCTCCTGGAATCAATTTGTGACATTACAGTTGAAGAACTGTCGGCGGTGAATCGCAATGATTGGTCCTATCACCCTACACGGCAGCTGCTTTTTAAACGTATGGTTTCCATTTATGATTTTATTGTTTCTGAACCCATGATTTCTATTGCTATGTAATGTTTGCAGTTATGATATCACTAATTGTGGTTCAAAGTCTTTTATCTCCATATTTCATAAACATGCAAGATGGGTTATAGATCGGAAGATAGGTTAAATGGTTCCTCAGGCAATATGTTGGAGTTTTTTAATTTCAAGCTGATTTCTTAGATTTTCTGGTGTTGGATTTATTGAATTTTTTGATAAATTGCGCAATTTACTTCCAGTTTATGTACACGGGTGCTTTAATTAACCATTGTAGTTTATCGCCAAGTTTTTAGTTAAAACAGTAGTCATCCCAAGGATTTTGCAAGAATAATATTGATATATGTGTTTTTGTGAACTTCATTTAGATAATTCCCGAATCGCTCTAAGGTTAGGACACGGGGTACCTTGCACACAAATTTTTCCCGAGTCTGAAGCCGACATTTACAAATGCCGATTTGAACGTATTTCTTCATGGATAAGAGCAAAACAGCCCAAGTTTTCACTTCTGCTGGAATTTAAGCCTTGTGAACTTGGAAAGCTCTGCAACCGTAAGCATTTTGTTTCTTATTTCATTACCAATTCGAATTTATTCAGTCAAGATTCCTTCCAATTACTTACAGCGCAGCATTTCTTAAATTTTTATTTCAGCTATTTCTTTCTATGATGGAAAGCGATTTCAACAGCATAATAACTGGCTTATTTCCGTCCCAAGTGATTGTCGCACCTGGCTTCTGAATTTCTAGATTTGCACTGAAGCATTAAAATGGTTGTTATTCAAGAACAATTTTACTGACTCTGTGCATAGGAACCGATTCTGTCATTTTAACTCTCAAGCTCTGCTCGTTATTAGGAATTTATTAATTTATTATTAATTTATTAATTTATTATTAATTTATTAATTTATTATTAATTTATTAATTTATTATTAATTTATTATTTTAGTTAAAAATTAATATACAGTAATATTTTCAGACTTATCCTGCAAGTCCAAACTCCTAATATTTTAGATTACCTCAAAATTATTAAAAAGTGATAGTTTCCATTCAAACAGACTCACTTATGCACAAAATAGATTTTTCAACAATACCAACGTATTATTTAAATGAGAGTCCCAACCCAAAGGTCGTGGAAGAAAGATTTGGGGCTACATTGGTTTCGGCTGAAAAATAATCTAGCAACAAAATTTTTTAATAAAATGCTGTTAAAAAAATTGTTGACCGTTTAATGATTTACCGTGTTTTGACTGAAAGATTGTGATCAAGTATGCCTACCGATACTACTGGAAAACAAATGCATTTGGTTAAAACTTGGTGTTCATATTCCCAGACAATAATTTTTAGGCTCGTGGACTTAATAAATAATAAAACATTTATTAAATTTTATTAAATAAATCATTTGTTTAAATTTTACATGTTAATATGGATTGCCCGCGTGTTAACAAAATTCGAGTAAATGTGAACACATTTTTCCTAATTACATGTGTGTGAAGAGTAAATTTTTATAAAAACTCCGAATTGCGGAAAATGTTTATTTGAAAATGCGTCGTCAGAATTATGAGTTGGTTGGAAAGTGGAAAGTACGGCAGAAGACAGAATGACGATGGATGAGGACTGGGAAGTGACTTGATATGATCAATAGTGGTTCCACTTGGTATGGCATATTCACTTCTCTATGATTTATTAGCAACGGGAGGATGAAGCGGAGGAAGAGTTGGGACTACGAAAGTCATCTGCCGTTCCGGGCACCTCCACTGTCTCCATGTACGTACATATGCCGAAAAGTTGTAAAGGCAGAAGGAAGTATGTCTTTGGGAAAGTTAGGATTCATATGGGGAACTATCCAGGACCACGGCATATGTATATACATACATATGCGTTGTAGGAAAATCAGAGAGGAACACACAGATGCACTCACACCTTTCCTACCTGCCACTGCCACCAACCCGCCCACTGTTCTTTTCCCCCATAGTATCCATTAAATGATGGTGCCATCAAAATCCCACGTTGTCGGCTAAATTGATTTTCAAAGTGTTCAACCAGTCGCTTTTCCTTTATTGATTGATGCTTTTTAGCTGTACATCTCCCTTTTCCACATACGCCTAAAACTACTTAAGCATAAGTATTCCATATAGACTGTAAACACATACACAGCGTATCGTTGATAACGAAAATCAAGTCTTCAATCCACCCTCGATCTTTGTGGTTTCATCCAAAGCGAGGTATTGCATATATTGGTGTTGAGCACAATGAAATCACACGCATTACATACTCGGGCTGTGGATCAAAACAGTTACTTATGTGTGTATAAGTATACATATGTACGTACATACAACAATAGGGCAGAGAGCAGAAGTTAACTCCAATTTTTTATTCATTTTTGTGGGACGCTCTACGACCTCGGCACGTGTCTCCTGTCCAATCATCAACCCAATGATTATCATCATCAAAAGGCAGATGCGCTTTCGGTGTTTAACTAGATGACCAGTGGAAAATCAGATGGATTTGAGATTGAGCCACAACAAAAACACCACAAAGCGTACTTGATTATTGGGAACATCCTGTAAATTTCCATTTAATGAATCCGTCCGGAACCGCAGCGAACCCTCCAGCCTTATTGAGCATTCTGCATTTTAAAGTAATATCTCATTGATCGGGAATTACAATTGATGAATTATGTGTTAATTGCATACTAAACACTACAGCTTGCATTGCACCCTCCATGCTCCCTTTGTTACTTTCTTATTTACATGAACTATCTCATGTGCATATACATTACATTTTTATATACGTCGGTTTCGTACAATTACATCAATGTGCTACTTTCGCATGCGTTTTCTCTTTTTTCCCCATTACGCGCATCCTTGTCTTTTTAGTTGTAGAGAATTGAACAGCAAGCAATAATATGATCTACAAATGTTCCAGGTTATATGCGTTATGCAATAAAAGTAGCGCTAAAAGCATGTTATACTGCAAAATACATCGAGGAATATTTTAGTTCCACATAAACGAGTGTTCAACTTAAAAGTTGATGATTGTAGAGTGAGAGTCGAGCTTTTATACTCTCTGGACAGAGTTAACATACACAGAAATGATAAGTAACTGAAGAATAGCAAGCCTACAATTATTAGCATGGGCACTGACTCGACATTATTAGCATGTTGCATAACAATACAGGCAATGATAACAATCATCTATATACATTAAGTACATAAGTATAGCATACACGTGTAAATTCCCATACATAGTTCAGACCGTCCAGAAAATGTTTAGTAGAGAAAAGGATTTTTTCTATACTTTTCTCAGTATTGCAGATTTTTAACAAATATCGCAGCTTTTCAGCTCATCAAGTTCATCTATTCCAGGTTCAGCAATGTGTCGCAACAACTGCATTAACATACATGTTTTCAAATTTAATTAATTTAGCTTTTAAACTAATTTGGATTGAATTCATTCAATTAATCTCTATGAAGATACTTGAATTTAGTCTGTTTAGTTGTACACTCTAAAAATATTCACTTATATTACACAAATGGATGATTACAAGGCATAATTAATGAAATAATTTGATAAATTTGTTTCATTACCTTTTGCCTCCGTTAGGAATACTTTCCGTGTTGCATCACGGAAGGATATGAGGATAGGAGAAGATGTAACATATCGTCGGCGAAGTATCAAAAAGTACCACTGGCAGTGTGGAAGGGATAGAAATTGGTACTTTGGGGACCTAATGTATTTCGCGTATGTATTTTATCTACCTATATATTTCATGTGTGACTATGAAAGCTTAAAGAAATAGAAGGTGAGCTCCGTGAAGTTGCTGCAGCGTCGACACCGCCGCCCTTGCGGAGTGTCTGTATAGTTGTGTGTACATAGAACACAATATTATAGTCTTGACTACTAAAGGCAATGTAGTATTTTAAGAGTGTGACATTTATGAGAGAGGTGTAAGCCTTGTGGAAAGAAGCAATGTAATGGAAGTTGGTCATTTGTATGAGCGGTTGATCGTCCGTTCAATTTCCTGGGTAAAAGCCTCAAAAGCCTCTTTAGGTCCGTTGCATTTTCCAATAAAACTTCATCTGCGGTGGACGGTGGAGTTGGTGGGAAGGCTGTGGAATGTCTCGGCAAATCTTCCACAATGCTATATATAGGACATGCAATAACGGGGCGGCATTACGCCGGATTTTATTCTCATCTTCCTTATCATAACCCTACAAGTTTCCTTTTATCCCTCGGCCTGCTCTCACAAACTATGTACAGTAAGTATAAAAAAAGACTTGGTTCAATCAGCTCACACTGCAATTCTAACAATCTCTCCATTTACTTGACCGCATGTCATCCGCACATTTGTTCACATTTATTTCAGGCGTTTATCCATTCCATTTCGCATATATATATAGACTCAACGGCTCATGATTATTCGCCTTTTTTATATCGCCGGACAACTTCCCTTGATCCTCTAATGTGAAGGACATATTCACAAACGCTTTTCTTGATTGGTGGCACGCGGTGTAAATACGAATCACGGATTTCTTTGTATGTTTGACATGTATATTCGATTTGTTTTGGTGGAGATGCCCTGGTGAAATTGCCGCAAAAAATTCAACTTGACGCGCTTTCTTCTGAAGCGCGATTCTTTCTTTTCCAGAATTTATTCTTGACAAACTAAGTTTGCACAAAAATTTTTGATTTTGGTTTTTATTTAAAGCTTAAGATTCTTTTTGCAAGTATTTATTAATTATTCAAAATGTGTTTATTTATTATTTGGGTGAGGCTAAATTTAAATTTTTAGCAACCAAGTAATGCCAAAATTAAAAATCTACTCATATAAGTTTGCGTATTTGAAGATGCAAGATATTAGATTATTTTAAGATAAGCTTTCATGGTTTAAGCAATTTAAGCACTGCAAAAGTTTGTTCAACTGTCAGGAAGATTATAATTTTAAAGAAATGAACTTTTTCTCAGGTTTGCTGTTCCTCCAAGAAATGCAACTTTGGCTTCTCCAAGAGTTTTCTTTGAGGATGGCGGAAGAGCAAAGCGACGACAATGAGTTTAGGTTTGTAGCATTTGGATCTCGTCATTCGGGCTAGTGGTCTGAATTTACAGACGGAGTTGAACATGTACATACACAATTACGCAATACGGAACGATCTATACATATAGGTATACATGGATATCTGCAATTTGTGTGTATGGTATAAAAGACAGAGCGAGACTTATTTGGAAGCCTCTTGGACTTTCGAAGATACGAGGGAAGAATGGGAGGAAGAGGAAGTTATAGGAAGGCTATAGGGAAAGGCGTCTTGAGTTGCTGGACGAGGTTCCCAATGGAGGGAAACGCGAAAAGCACTTTCATGTTGCAGCATTCGTCTTGATTTAGCTCGCTGACAGCTCCCTCCGAATTTCCCTATTTCTTTGCCTCTGCCTCTTGCCAACCGATATATTTACCCTTTTTATCTGTTCACTCCTCCTAGATTACATTCACTTTTTGAGTGTGTATAGCTCTGTATATCTCGAATATGTGTATAGGGAGCTTCTTGTACCGCGCCAGGAGTGGGAAGAGTCTGCCCGGCCTTTGTTGCTGATGGTGGTTGGCGGTGGTACCTTCGGTGCAGTGAGGACGCTTTTTCCGAAGCGCAAAATACACCTCTCATCCTTGTTCTATGTATTTGGAAAGAAAGGAAAACCAGAGATTGTAGTGTTTTACCTTGAGACTTTGCTCCCGCTCCTACTTTCCTACCACTTGGGTAAATATGTTCCCACTAACAAATTTCATTTCTTTCCTTCGTCTTCATAAGCACCCCTTGTTTATCATTACTTTTCCGTGGAGTGGGACGGGAGCTTCCAAAAGTCCTTTCCTACTTTTTCCCATAATGTAACATTCCTTTTTAGAGTAAAGCTACCTTTGTACATTTTCAAGGGGATCTCATTTTAACAAATCACCCTTATTTCTACAAGCATACTTAGGATCTCTCAAGTATTCATTAATAATTTACAATGAAATTCAAGCTATACGAAATGCATGGAGGATGTCATCATCTGAACGTTTTGGGAATTTTTGTACAAAACGTTTTTGATTATTTTCATGTTATTCTCGTTGACATTTTTACGTCAAGAATTTCAACCAAATGTTACCAATAGTATTTTAATTATGAAATTATTTACCTATTTGTAGATATATTATACTTCGATGAGAACTTCTCTGAGAGACTCTCGTTTTAAAGTTTCATCTGTAATTTTAGCATCATTCGTGATTCCTGATGATTCATATACAAATACTTGCAAAAGCTGTCCTTGAAAGCTTGAAGAGACAGTCGCATATCCCACAAGGAAAAGGAATGACCGAGGGAATAGAATGAATTTAAAGTAAGTAATAGAGGTTTTCTATAAGTATTGTTTGATTTAGTTGGTAAATTGGTCAGATGTGGAGGTGTTAAATGGAGGAATAAGGATGAGCGATCTTCTCGTGAGAATCTGATGTTCTCCTATCTATAATCCATGGCAAAAACTGCAAATGCCACTGCTCATTGCTATCCCCAATGATAAGTGTGTACTGCAGGCAGCAAGTGGGGAAATATACTTTGATATGGGGAGTCAAGTTAAGGAGGAACATTTGGTCAGCCTAATCCAGAATGGATTTTTGACTTGTCAACTCACAGATTGCATTTTGCTGTTACGTAGAGTGCCGGCGAACGGAAAAGTCTCTCCTGAGAATTCCTTTATTCTCCGATGTGTCAACCACCACGCCAAACTTTGTCTCCATTTGTTTCATCATTGTCCCATTTGTGATCTCCCTTCCTACACAAGCTCATTCACTCATATATCGCCCTTTACTCCCATAACACTCTTCCTCCCATAGTCAACTTCATCCCAGAGTCTGTACTGTAAATAACCAAACCACCTAAGTATAATGTCACTATATCATTGCCGTGGATAAGTGAATCATCTATTCTTACGTACTTCATTAATGCTCACAAAAACCATTGAAACTCTATTTAAAGATCTCCGGAAAAAATGACGCTGCTTTTATTCCTTTGTGGGGTAAAGAGTGACAAAAGGAGTTTTTGAGCACAATTATATTACACTTTTCAGCATTAGGGAAAATAATTTAGATTAATATTATATTTTTTGTACCAAAAATCCGCTGCTATAGTACTATACAACAAGTTCTCAGCTTCCCCAATGCAGACAATTCCTTGTCTTCTTGGGAAGTTTTGTGGAGAGAGCTAAGGAGCCGAGCGGGGTGAAGGAAATGTACAACGACGGCTTTCCCGTTTCCATGTACCAGCAGCCATCGTATTATATGCTGTGAGAGTGGAGAAAAAGGCTATCAATTTTCATTAGAGTTAAGACCAGGACCAATGCATTTAATGAAGCAGCTCTACTCTTCGCAGTACATAGATATACACGGAGATATCTGGAAAAGATTTTCGCTTTCCCACTCACTACAGTCGGCTCTTGGTGAAACGGCACTCCAGAGTTTTTCAACCGCTTGCTATTTTGCAATTTAGGATATTCATAGGATAACTGCATTTTAAAAGCAGTGTCCCATATTAGAAAAAACCTTAAATAGTAGATCTGTGGTGATGTCGTAAATCTACAAAATCTAAATTGTTAAATTCCGATGGATCTTTAGGTATATCGATAGTAATTAAACCCTTGTTTTATTATAATTTTTAAACTATATTGATAGCAATTTTAAAAATTCTTTAATAATTCGCTTGAAAAAGCATTTGGAAAGAAATCATTGCACTTTTATTTGTATTTTCTATTCTCCAAGCAGAATGTAGGGCCACGTTATATGAGGCCAGAAATGCGTGGAGTGTCGCTGCATGGGGAGTGGACTGTATTCCCTGTTGTGTCTGTAGAAAGAGTATAGGTTGCCATACAAAATACATACATACCATGCTCGACTTTGTTGGTACATCCTTGTACAATAATTCGCATTGGAAATCCTTCGAGCAAATCTGACTAGAATCGTAATTTGGTGGGAGCGAAAAAGTATCTAAATTCCTGTTTGTTCTTCACTGGCCTATAAATGGCTGGACTACAAAAAATCATAACTCTGCCAAATTTGATGTCATTGCCCGTAAGAAACTTCGGATTTTCACTCGGATTTACTCTCAAGTTGATGTGTTTAAGGAGTTTCATTAAAGTTGATTACTACAGGAACTTGTGCATTTTATAATTATTTTGCATCATAATTTTCCGCATCAAATTCACCCCAGGATAATATAAGTCCCGTTCATCCACGATTCCACGAACCATCAATAAATTATTGCTGTAAAATTTCAATGTAGTTTCTTTCGCGATATCCTTCATATGTAGACATGAATATCCGGAAAGGCGCTTTCAACACGGGAATGATACAGTTGCAAGATGCTAAATAGAATGTTGTGTGTAATAAATCTAGTAATAATACTTGATGTGGGGGGAAGAAGAAGTAACTTCATGAGCCTGCTGCTCCCTGGGAAATAAGAACGGAGGATATTAAAACGGATGAAAGATGTGAAGTGGATGTAAGGATGGAAAAATGCATTGATTTTAGTCAAGGTGGAACATCAAAGGGTAGGAGTTTACCTGTGCACAAGGCAGGAGCAATATCTGACGAGTTGTTATTCCCATTTTTCCTGCTCCTCCACAAGCGCTCCCACTCCCTTATAATACAAGGGCTCCTTCATAGAATATTTGGTTGGATAGGAAAAGGGATTTCACCATAACAACCAGCTCTTGTAGTTTGCCGCTTCCTAAATATCAATCTGACCCTTGTGATTATACGGTAACTTTGCATATTGCGGATATTTAATAACCTCACCACGCTTTTGCTGGTTTTGTTTTCCTTCCTAGCGATACTTCTAACTATAATGATTTCTTATAACACATATAAGCTCATAGCAATATTCGAAAGACTATGTCGGCCTATTCAACCTCATCTTTCAAGACGTAACATAATGTGTTTCTAAACGTACTACATTGCGCTTTTTCTTTATAAACTTCAGCGCTACGATGAGACAAATTGGCAAAACTCTCATGTTAATTATGACGAGATGCAGGTGAAGCTGTCTTTTGGGTAAGGTATGCATGCCCCAAAATATGATGAGAGATACGGAATTGATGTTACAGATATTCCAATTGAGATGAAGATGATGAGCCAGCTGTTGGACTAATTGCAAGAAATATTTTGGAGGAAGGAAGGTATGAAATAAAGGAAACAAAGTAATCACAGACTCCTCTCGAGAGCTCTTTTGCGGCTCTTGACTTCCTCCTCCTGATCTCTGCCTTGATGTATCAATCCCTGTGTGAGAGATTCCACTGGCAACTGACTCCCACCTTTTCATCTTCCATTTCCAACTCTCTCTCTCTCTCTTTATCACTTATTGCTTCCATATTAGAAAATTCCAGGGAGTCAACAAGGTGAGAGATTCGTTTGGTATAGAGCAATTAAATTACTCAAATTCGTTAGTTTCCCTTCAAGAGGCAATTTATGTATGCAAAACGCAATTATTTCTGGTACCGACCCATTTTCAATTTGTCCTACAAAATTTCTCAACACATGGCTATGTACCTTGTTAGATATTATTTATTATACACTTAACATACATATTATTCCGCTGTATCTCCTTATGCATTTATTATAATTTGTCTCGCAAGAATTCATCTGTGATGCTCACAGCCCGCGTAAACGTATTTAAGAAATGCTCCACTATAGCGAGACTGTCATCATTAAATGGTGAGCTCTGATGCTATGGGAGTAATCCAAAAAAAGTTGTTTGAATCTAAAAATAAGAGCAGCGTGGACATCGGAAGTAAATTACTTTGTTAGGTTATTACAAGGATAATTTGACAGGCGAGAGGAAGGAGTAGCTATTAATAATTGTGCGCGTATGGAAAATCCAATATTGACAAACAATAAGACGAGCTTTGATCGATTCCTCACCCTTGTTCTCTTCATAAAGGCCTGACTTCCAAAGTTCCAAGTACAATTGTTTCCGTATCCTTCCCTCAAGCCCAGCAAATGACCGGGCCGCGTGTCTGGGCTGCTGCAGCGGGTCGACTCTAAATAACAAAGTCACAGGTTGTTATTGCTGTGCAGCCAGCAGCTCTGCCATACAATGCAATATAAATTTTATTGAGTTGTTAGTTTATTTTATTACGGTGAAGGAGCAACTGGAGGGATTGTCCTTGTTGAATTTAATTATTGCTGTCGTATAGTTTCTCACCAGAAGAGATTTTAATATTGTTGACGATGAATTTAAAATTAAAATTAAGAGTATTTTAAAAATATTCACTATGGAATTACATAAACAACAATATAGTTATTACAATTAAAATTTACTGCTTAAACTGAAAAAACTAACCTTACTCTTTCATCCATATCTTAATTAATGGGATTTCTTAGCTATTTACTACAATCACCAGCTATTTCCATGCGTTATTTACAATTTGTTATTTACACACGTGATTCAGAGCATCTGACTCATTTAAACGTGTACAAAATCAGATTTATTGGCTTGAATTGAGCAAACTCCAGTCTGATTCATGTTCATCCCCGCAACAAACATATGTTCTCAAATGATTCTAGGACCAGATTAGTGTCAGATTAGAATCTGGACAAATGAATTAATGAAAACGGGGCTCGTGCCGCTGTCATTACTGCTTTATTCAAAGACATTCATTATCCATCCTCATTTCGGCAGCCCACCGCGTACCACAAACGTAGCTCGCTACTATGTAAATGTTCTCGCTCACAGTGCCGAAATATTTAACATTTGGCATCAAATAATGCAAAGTGTAACAAACAATTATAATAATATTCCCAGCACCATAACCACAGATTTCATTTTCAGGATTCTAAAGCACAGGTAATAGACCAACGCATTGTATTATTTGGTATTTAAATAAGAAGTTTTGAAACATCTTTGAATTTAAAATGTTTAAAATTAAAATCTTGTATGCAAAAAGTATTGAATACTGTTTGTCATACTATTTTGGATCTGAAAGTAAACTTGCTTAAAAATAATTTCTGATCATATACACAAATTGTAAAAATAATAAGAAAAAAAGAACTCCAATTGTTAGGATCTTAGGATAATTTTTAAGAATCATACAATAATGTAAACTTGATAGGAAGAAGTAGCAGAAGATCGGAGCTACCCCGGCAGTGTAAAAAGTGTATGGATAAAATACTGTGGGAGAAGTTGGATGGGGCAGGAGGGAAAGGCTATTATTTTCGTATGCGTGCGATGTACATCACATTTGATTAAAAGCAGAGACCCCGTCGACTTTTATAACCTACTGTTGCGTTTTCCTAATTTTATTCGGCAACACTTTATTTCATCGCCTGAGTCTTCCACACCGAAAGTATCTGACTTAGACAACCGAGCGCTTGCTTTTGCAAGTATATACATACCTATGTACGTGTGTGTGTGTGTGCACTCTTTCTCGGGGTCTATCATGACGGCCAAGGAGACGCCCATCCGCTCAACTTCCTCTAAATTGCTCTAAATTCAACTTCATTTACGCTCACAAACAGTTTGGACCGACCGGAGAGTAAAGTCATGAAAGGAGTCAGTGGGTGTACATACGTGGACGGAATCCCCGAGATTTTATAGCAACCCGGCAGCCCAACCGATGACTTGTTATCCCTCCCTAAGTATTTACAATGCTTAAGGCATATGTCCACGACAACCCTCCGACAATTCGGGTGCGAGTGTCCCGTCGACAAACCAATATCATCCTCTTCTTCCTTTTTTCAGTCTTGGCTCTAATTATTTGTAGATTCCATCTACAGCTTTACAAGCATACGCCATATGTTATTTAGCTTGGTTTACATGATGTACTTTTAGCATTTGAAATGCATGTGATCTATAAGTATACCTAAATAAGCTGAAAGTATCTAACAAGTATCTAACTGTAAGTCTAAAGAGTGTGAATGCTCGAATTAAAGTAGAAATTATATCTTGAACTACAAATTATAGCTTAGAAATAGTGAACTTGGCATGATAAATCACTAGGTAAATGCATAAATGTCAATAATTTAAATATTAATAATGATTTGATAACTGTCCCAAAGCCCAAGGAATATCATAGAACATAGAGAATGAGATTCCTACTTAAAAAACATTAACTTACTACTGTTTAAAGAAAAACGTTAAAAGTTTTAAGATATGAACTGTCCTAAACTGGGCAAGGCATGACGAACTTATTACAAAAGATATGATACGTGAATGCTTCAAACGGTGTTAAAATATGCATGACTACTGTGAAGAATGGAGGTCCTGGCAATGGGAAGGGCATATTCTCAACTCTGAACATCCACGGAAGATTTGTGAGTAAACTGCGAAAGTCATTATTATTGGATGTGGTTGGAGTATCCTTCATTGTGTACGAGTCAGCTTTTAACATAAAGTCCTAATATGTAGATACATCCTACACGTTAAAAGGAAGAATGGTAATGCATAAGACGAAGAATAACACAATACAAATAAATAAGTGTAGAACGCAATACATAAAAATACACCTATGAGGAGATCAAACAAGCATAAATCTCGTCTCGTGCATTTCATTAAAGATATCACTGAATAATCATAATAATGGATACATCACATATAGTATCCGTATATAAGTATAGGTATGTAGAGTATCTAAACCTATTACCATCAACCTTACCCATGTGTATTCCTCATGCACCTGAGGATGAGTGAAGCAATGTTCGCCATGTCGAATGTTTATTCTCGATTTACATGCATGTTGGAGCAGGACAAAAGCTATTTACAGAATAACATTCATGTATTTTTTGTTTGTGTCAACACTCCTCTATATGATGCTTGTATAAGAGGAGGAATACGTGAGCTCATAGTTTGAATCTGTTATTATATGTACCTACGCAGGTAGTACAGATACTATGAGTTATTATAGTGAGTTGGAAGCGGTGAGTAAACAGACTTTGCGGACTTGTTCCTTCGGCCGAGATTCCTAAGAATGTATAATATTATCAAAGGGTTTGTCTAATGGTCTTGACACCCTGGTGTCGAAAGCTGCTTCTCCTACTCCCGGATCATCACACACACACATTATCCTTCATACTTTGCCTTTTTTACTTCTTTTATCCCATCTCCTTTTTTCCACCCTCACTCCTGCTCCTTTACCATGCTATTTTCTTCCTTAAATACTTCACTGACTTTTTTATTTCCATTTTAAACTCTGCTGTTGTGGCTTACTCCGTACACTTGGGTTCCAAAACTCATTCAAAACTTTGAAAAAAGTTTAATTCCATGGTATTTTTGTGATAGTTTTAGCAATGTTTACATTATTACTAATGCGTTCATTACTTCTGTAATAAACAATAATAATAAATTAAGGTAAAAACGAAGGTTATACAACTGAAAATAATAAAGCATGATATTTGCAATTTGTGATGAGGTAAATACATTATAAAAACTCGGGAATCCAAGATTATAAATAAATTTAGGATTGAAAACGGATTTAATTTAAAAGGAATGACTTACAAAATTGTTTTACTTACAAATTATTACTAATAAATTAAATACTATACTTACAAATTACCCTACCGATTTTAGTGCAGAAAGATTAAATGAAGCAAACAGCAGGATAACCAGGCTCGGAAGAGAAGAAGCAACAAGAGGATTAAAAAGCATGACAAGATCTAGAAAATTGGAGGTTGATTAAGTACAAAGTGAATAGGTAGCTTAACAAGGGACAAATGAGAAGGGTCAGTGGGATGGTTTTGTTGTTGTGGATATTAAAGTGTTACTACATAGTGAGTGTATGTTGATGTGTCGCTGAGCATTTATTTGTTTCTCTGCGGCTTGTTCCTGACATTATATGACTGTGTACGGGAGACTGAGCGGGTTATTTTACCCCAAGGACTCTGTATCCGTCAGTGCATTTCATGAGGTAAAAGTTATGGTGGTGCTACCAGGTCGGATGTACATAAGCTGGAAGTATACATGTATATGGAATATACACTGGGAGTTGGTGAGCTGTGTAGCAGGGAGGAGAGGGCACACATTTATGCGTTGTAAATCTAAATCTAACACAAACTAATCTCATTCATTAGGTCCAATTGCGATAGGCATTACCCAAAATTGAACGTAATGAATTGGACTTTCAACCCATAAAGGTTTCTTGATTGCCCAGATGAATAGATACCTAACCAGGGATTTCACTCGACGACTTGTCTTCCGACCACCAACGCAAATCTGAAACCTATCTTCCGTCCCTCCTATACCTTTCACCATCCTTCCTTAAAGAAAAAAATACACTTTTCAACATCATGAACAACTTATTTAAACCCCCGCACAACTTTCCCAGTCATGGAACTTCAACTATACATAAAGGGCTAAATAAACTATATACAAACAGATACTTACTATACAACTCCTTTCACGCTTCCTCAAATCCTCACTCGTTCTGCCTTTCATGATACAATTTAATAAACTTCCTCACTATATGCTTCTCGCATGTACCAACACCCCTAAAACCCACATAATGCACAAAATAATGGACACTTATAGTAATACATCATGCATAAAATCCCCTACAACATAATAATTTTCAGCTTTAACGTGTAGACAACATTTCATGTCGTGATTAGAAAATATCATATTTCTTTTACAATATGCTATTTCGCCCATACTTTCAAAAGCTGATGATCACTAGTGAGGAGAACAACGACACAATGGCACGCAAGGGCAGGAAATCTTCCAGGGATTTATGTAAAATATGACAGAAGTAATAATGACGAATAAGTCAAGATTATTTTATGATGGAGGGAATTATTACAAATAAATTTGCAATATGAGGTCGTACTCGATTTTTTAAGATTCTATTTGAAGAGGTTTTCTGGTGCACTATACTCAATATTTAAAAAGCCTGTATTTCCATTAGAGTTTGTCTAAAGCAAATTTGCTGATTCTTTGGAGATTAGTTTTGAAGTACTTTTAAGTACTAGCGAATATCGCCATCGGCGCAACGGCGATTGCAGAGTTTAAGCTTACCGTTAGCTTAAGACTAAATAATGTGTGGAATCTTTTTCTTGTAAATATTTTGTCGGCTTTTTTATTTTCCATCTTCTTCATTAAATTACTCAGTTGAATCAACTTTTGTATACTTATTTAGCAATAGTTTATTAGTAATAGGCTACCCCTTGAACAATGCTAACACTGCATTCTGTAGGATTTGAGTAATTGTCATAGTTTCGATTGCAAAACTGCCCGTTGATTACTCTTCCTATCCGTTTACTCTATTAAAATTGCATCTTTTCAAGTTTCTAAACAGTCAGCAAAATAAAAACTATTAACTATAGCTAATAAAATAATAATAATTCCTCGTCAAATTGATCATTGCCGTATGCACTCTAAGAATAGCTTAAACTACCATTTGACATTTTATTATACTGATGAACATAAGTTTAGATCTTTAGTTTAGATCCAGAAGCATGTAAAATTGTAAACGTAAGAAAAGACGAAGGAAAAATACATGTTTGTATTTTACATGTAAACGACCGAAATGTGTATATGTATATATGTATAATGAAAGAATAGAAATTGAGCGTATACAAGAGATGAGACCCATAAGAATGGGAAGACCGGAGGATACACAGGGAGGATATATTGCAGGAGATTGATTCGCTGGCTAATGCAGACTGTTTCACCGCCCACCCGACTCGTGTAGCCATAGGGCGATCTTCCAGCACGCCTCCAACCCTTTCAGCTTGAGCTTGAGCCACTTTTTCCAAATGACACAACTACTATGCTACTACACTATACTATCTCCAAACTACTACTACTACAACACACACTTCATGTATAGCCTCTATTCCATTTAATTCCTCTTTTAGTTTTGTCCCACTCCCGTCTTCTCTGCATTTTGCTTAATACGAGAGTCAAACAATGAAACCGAAATCCGCTCCTTCCTAAACACACACCACCGAGAACCACCAGCACTTTTAAGCCCGGACAACGTTCCCATCCTGGGGCACAGTGAAAGTCGTCGCTGGAGTGTCAAAACCTACGGATCGACCTCTCAAATCCCTTCAAGAGATTCGGTGTTCAATAGCCATTCCACCACCAAAGTAGTTTAATCTTGACGGATTCCTCCGAAGAATTCGGTCGTAACAGACGTTAAATTGTATAGTAATACAATTTAATTAATTATTAGCGCACAAGGTCGACGGGCGTCCGAGGAGCGCACCGTCAAACTGGACTTACTTGCAATGCTGAACAACATTGGAGCTGTTAGTGGAGGTGAGCCTTTATGAAATTTTGATAAGATTTTGTGTAATCCTGAGCGATAGAGAGTAAAGAAAAAAAATTGAGAGTATAAGAGCGGCTCTCCGTAGCACACACACACTCACACTCTTGCACCATTTGGCATGGTTGTGAAAGGAAAACAGGGAGAATGGCAGGTCGGGAGAAAAATAGAGTCCGAAAAAGTGAGGAATAAAGTAGCAAAAGGCGGCAATAGCTAGTAAATCCTATTAGTCAGACCAGCTAGGATAGGTAGCTGTAGAATTAAATTTGGCTAGAAGGATTGAATCCGTTGAGAAGGGACCAGTCCGTGCCAAGCTCAACGGAACACCAACACTGTGACAATGTTCTGCCCGCACAACATCAAATCAAGGGAAGAGCAATGAGAGACCGCAAAATAAATTAACTTAAATTCTCTTTATTAACCCGGCCCTATAGAAGTAAACGAAAACATCCTTCCCTGTACAACGTAATCCTCATATAAGGAATACCCATCTATGTCTTTCCTTATACATTAACCTAACGCTTAAGCTCTCCAGAATGTTCAATCTTATCTGTACCGTGGTCTTTATATTATATACAGTATCTTTATTTTATTTTTTTTAAATAATTACAAAGTAATATAAAATAATTATTTTGTAGTGAAAATTCTACTAATAGTAGATCAAAAAGAATGTCAACTATTATTTTCTCATAGAAATTTCTGTAGCCAGAGGTATTATAATTATTGCTCAATTTAATTTTTGCAAAGTACTTTAATCTTTTTAATTTCTCCAAGCTAATTTATATAATTAGTTTTTTTATACAAAAATTTGATTCAAAATTTGCAGATCAAAAATTTAATCAAAATTTGCAGATCCAAAATTTAATCAAAAATTTAATTACGGAAATTCTTGATCTGAGGTAAATATCGCGGATTTATTTATTTGTAAGAGAGAATAGGATGCAATTAGTAATGAAATCCACGTACATGCACCAATGTTGTCTGGGTTGAGCTGACGGAAATTGCATGCAGATCTACAGACTGTATACCTTCAGTCATGATTAAACTCGTTAATTACGAGATAAGTACAAGAAGGCAGTCTAAATTGTGGTAATTAATATTATTAAGGATATTTTACTATGGAAGGACGAGTTGCTACTGCAAAGAAAATTTGAGGCTGCGTATAGAGTAGACTCACTAGCTAGGAGAGATGTAAATTAAATCATATTAAGTATCATTAATTATACTAAATTCCCACTAATGTAAAAACAATGGGATATCGGCGGTGGGGCTGCAAAGACACACACAGACACACATGAAGCGGCAGGTGATGATGACAAAATGAAGGAGCTGCATCCCATCTAGGTATCTCAAGTCCATAGTAATTCTACTACAGTATAGGCAATGCAGTAGTTAATTATAAGAGACAGAGTGCATTTTAAGACTGTTAATGACTCCATTAATTTATCCACTTACGTGGACAATCGTCACTAATAAGGGTTTTATGGGTTCCTAATTGCGGAGATTTTTCCAATTTGTAGGTGAGAATTGGAAGCATGTTGATATTGCTTATATATTGCATTTTTCCCAAAGGACTGACTGTTGGCGCTTATCATTTCTTAAAATTAGACACTGATCTTTTACTGCAGTGAGGGAAGCATGCCGCTAATCAAGGCAGTATTAGTGCCGTGATAATGAGAGGCAAGAGATTAAATACTAACGAGACACCTTCTTTACCCCGTTTATTAGGCAAGTTAGCGGATATTAAGGGAATAGATCGGATTAGTGCTCAAGTAATCTCCCAGATGATCTTTGTTGACTTTTCATATCATGTTCCGTATTTAGATGGCAGGATTTTTGTGATGGTAGATTAAAATTTCAATAGTTTTGTTAAAAGGGCATGGCAACTCTAGTCTTTGCAACGTCAACGACAGTCGGTCTTCCGTTCTCTATCCACCAACGTCCACCGCAGCCTCAACCGCTCTTCAGGTAAATTAATCAACTACTACTAGTTTCCTATTCACTACCTTCACTATTTTATTTAGATAAAAATTAAAATTTGAGCAATTGTTCCGACGAAAAATTCTAATTTTCATCTAAATCAAACAATAATTGAGTCAAGAAGATTTTCAAACTATATATTTATCTTCAGCTGAACACTTGTAAAATACAATTTCTTACATTGAAAATAATTCTCAAACTCCAAAAAAAGTGCTTAAAGCCAAATAAAATAAATATATTCAAAAACGCTAAAGGCCTGAAAAAATTATTTTTCTTGGCTTGTAAAGTACATTACAAATAGAACAAATCATTGCTTTAGCGTCCCTGCAGTTGGGAAACACAAGTGGACTTAATAATGGAACGGGAGCCTCAACTCCAGCCTCATCAGACAGTGACAAGCCTGTGAAGCAGAAACGGCATAGGACAAGATTCACTCCGGCTCAGCTGAATGAACTGGAACGGTGCTTCTCGAAAACACATTACCCCGATATCTTTATGCGGGAGGAAATTGCCATGAGGATCGGCTTGACGGAGTCCCGTGTTCAGGTTAGTCTCACCATGCCCCTAACATCTTTCATAAACTTACATTAGGTGCTTCCGTACTTGTTTTTCCTGTCATTTCCTTTTTTCATCCGCAGTTATTATTAATATTAGACTTACTTACAATCTACATAAAGCTTAATTACGTTCAGCGCTGGGCTTTTCCATTTTCGCTCGCCGTTACTAAGGGAATCCTTGTTAGTTTCTTTTCCTCCGCTTATTAATATGCTTAAATTTAGCGGGTAATCTTGCCTGCTCTGAGGTCGCTAATATAATTTGGTCGCCAAGCGCTCATAAGCGTAATGCAAGCACTCGCAATGATAAATCAATGACAAATCATGTTACGAGGGCACTACCCCATGATACTCTAACCGAGCTTAGTCCCTCAGAGAATAAATTCTCTGAGACAGACAACAAACCCAGCGATTAGTACCCACACTTTTACATGTGGGCAACTTTGGTTGATCTTACATATCCGACCCTCAGCCAGACATGGCCTGAAAGTTATTTCAGGCCGCCATATGCGTTCAAAACGTCGGTGTTCATGTGTCCTGCAGTTCACACGTTTGCACGCAGTTAGCTGCGTTCTTCATCGACCCACGAGCCGAGTGATCCACCACTCGAGGTTGATATTTTTGTTTTAAATTTTTGTATGTTTCAATTTTCAATGATCAAGTGTGCATCGCTCCCCCCAATTAAGTGAGGAGCAAGTTACAAATTTTTTTTGCGAGAGATAAAGCTAGGCAACGACTTTGCCGTCGAATACACGACGACTCAGTTTTCCAAATCTTATTCCTCTCAGTAAAGTTTTACGTGCATAGTCAGCAACATTGACCGACAACACGCCACTCCTTTTTTCACAGCAATAGACTGGTCAACGCGCCACTGAAGACCATTGTAGGATGTGGACAAAATTATTGCTACATGGCTCGAAGTTTCCCCAGAATAAATCCTGGGACATTTCCACGAGTAACTCCATGAGCTCATCAAAATTCTCACCACATAAATGTGATGGTGTTTTTTTAAACGGTAATGATCCTTCCGCAGGTTCACCTACGGAAACCTTGTTACGACTTTTACTTCCTCTAAGTGATCAAGTTTGG
>JAQGAK010002222.1:0-22115 GCA_034696945.1 Lipothrix lubbocki
CTCGCATGTCATACATGGTTATATGCATACGAGCTCTCTTTATAAGAGAATTTCTATATAAGAGGCAGATTTTGGTGTTTTATAGCGTTCTCTTATAGCGAGGTTCCAGTGTAGTCCCTATCAGCAAATCCGCGGAAAGCATTTGGTGCTCCCATTTAAATACATGGACATGGAAAAAAATTAATTTTGTGCATAAATGGTTCTAAGTGACTGAAAACTATGAGTTTTTGATATTTTCGAGGTTAGCAAAAACTTCGGGTTATTGGCTTTCAGGGTAAGTCTGAAATTACTGAATAATTAAAAGTACAGAATATGTATGTATTCCTCATCAGGTTTCTTATTAAGTATTGCAACCCGTAAATAAAAAGTTGTGTACTATAACATAATATAAAGGAATTAAAGAATAATGATAGTTTGCCCCGAGCTTGAGATCGGCAACTAAAAATCATCTTTTAGAAACAAGTGAGGACTTAAATTACCATAAAATTACATACTATGTTGATTTTTAGGTGGGTGCATACTGGATGCAAATTTGCAAATTCAGTACCAAAGGATTCTATGAGCTCTACTATTTTGCAAAATAATGCCACACAGCAAATCCTAGCCTATTGTGTACACGGAATGTACTATCCCAAGTCTACTTTTAGTGAGGTGAGATTTTATTTGTACAAAGTATCCATATTAATATCCATATTTTTAAGGCACGAAGTTTTTATTTCCCGATAAGACATTGTTTTCAAGACAAAAAATAGTAACGTATTGATAAATATTAAACATTTTTCATGAGAGACGTTTAAGCACGGACATGGCTCAGCTACTATAATCTTCAAAATTTCAGATACATACTTAGATCCTTTGTTTCTTATTAAATATACTTCCTCTAATTGATTTATTTCAATTATGTAATGTGTGTCATAAATAAAACTCTCAATTTTATTAGTGTATACCGAGTTATCCGCCAAATCTTTATCTTTAACATTATTAGCTGTAAGACATTAGTCTTCCAAGTTTACGGTATAAATACATGCTCTGCAAACAAAAATTTGTATTAAATACAATTTGTAAATTGTGTTTAATAAAATAAAAAATAGTTTAGACAGACCTTATTTGAATTATTTATTGAATATTTGCAGGAATTTGCCATCCGGTCAACAAGAACTTTTCAGGATTATCGCCACGGATATTTACAAAGAATATCTGATGAAAATAAGAAGATGACAAGTATGGCTTGACAGACCGTCTAAATTCTGAAGTCTGGCTTGCTCGTTTCCAATCGCATGAAGTGCTCCTATGCAACGATTTTTCTGGTACAGTTGAAAAACATCACACGCGGAGAACCAGACCTGCCGTCTCAGCAACTACATACATAGAAAGAGAATATCGTTTATACGACGAAGGGCTAAACAACAAATCTCGTATCAGCTGAAGACAACGTTATAATGTAAAATTAAAAGCATATTCGAATTAATAACAATAGACACAATATATAAAAGATATTAGTATTAGTAATAATTTTAGCAGTATTGGTGGTGGCTGATGACTAAGGCCGTGAATTTGTGAAAAATGCGAAATGTTTAAAACGGCGCGCTAGACTATTCCCATCCGGTTAAATATTAACCCCCAACAATAGTACATTACAAAACTGAAAAAATAATTTGCGGAATTTGCAAAAAATGCAAAATTTGCGAAATCCATAAAATTTATACAATATCGACAATTTTCAGCATTTTTCAAACCATATTTAATACTTTTCTAAAGTAGCTGTAATTTAGAAGTTTGTAATACAAAACAAGTGTACATACATGCAATATACGTTGAAAACTTACAATCGACGAGCAAAGTGTTGGCGCATGTAAAAGATTCAGATTCTAGACTATTACCTTGGCTTAGTTGCCATGATTTTCGACATGATTTTTAATTCATATTGATGTACAAGCATGTGTAATCGTAAAAATTATGATCCTAAATTACAATTTAGATTTTATTGATACCAATCGGCGCACATAAATTACAATCCCAATTATTTTTTAAACGATTAACATACACAAATTACAATTACGATTATTTTCAAACTAATCATCATGCATAAATTACAATTTCACCGACCAAATTATCACAAAACGATTACAAATACAAACATTTTTCGAAAAAAAGGAATCGCGGCAGCGGCAATTACAATTTTGTCAAAAACAAATTGACATGATAATATAACAAATAACAACTACAACAGCAAACATTGGCACGAAATAATTTTAACCTCCTGTAAAAACCGGTTTTTTCAAAATTTTTAATAATGTACGTAGAGAGACCTAAATACGCTAATAGCTTATTAAATATTAGGACAATACGTTAAACCACATTAAGCATTTTCAAAATTTTGACCTGGTTTGGGAACTTTTTTTAAACTTGTCACATTCTTAAAAAAGACTAATTCCTAGATCTCTACAGTAGGAGTAGTTCTGAAGTACCATAAAATTACCGTAATGATTGTAGTTTTATTCAGAACTTCTGCGTTCTGGGTCCAAAAATGGTCATTTTGCCTTTCCCTTTAAAATTTTAAACATGGTGCTATATTTGTGGCGCGTCATATTCATGTATAGTATAGTATATATAGTATTTGTGTATATATACTACTATATGCTGTACTTTTTAATTGCTTCGGCTTCCGCGGCTTGAAAACAAGTGCGCTAGAGCACTTGTGTTGAAAATAAAATAATTGTAATTTAAATACAATTTTTAAAAAAACAATAGCAATAGCAGTATCTTATACGCACGCACTTGACAAATGAAAAGCAGTGTATTGTAATTTTACTACAAAACTGTGTAATTCGACCAAATGTGGTCTATAGGGAGAGCATTTATTTTAATCCTTATTGACATTCGGAAACTTTTTGCAAGGACGACTACAGTTACTACAATTGCCAGAGTTTCACAATTACGATTGCAACCACGTTTGCGGGAGATTTACGATTACAATTACAACTCCACCAAAGTCTCGCTATAAAATACCTCCATATAAGAGAACTCTTTTAATAAAAGATCCTTTGGGCTCGCATGCATGGTTATATGCATACGATATCTCTTTAAGAGAATTTCTATACAAGAAGCAGATTTTGGTGGTCTTATAGTAAGAGTTCAGTGTACATTTCTCAGTTTTATGATTACAATTACGAATATTAAAATACGTCATTCTGATTGTAGTCGCAATTGTAATCGGAAGGAATCGGCGATTCCACATTCTTGTTGATGTAAAAAAACAACTGTTGTATATGATAAAAATAAATAATGTATATAATGATTTAATGTATATAATAATAATATAATATGAAATAAGCTCGTCCACAAATGACCTTCTTGGACAAGTTCTGTGGCTAAGCTATTAGTTTGAGCACGTTAGTAGTATGTAACTATGAATATGAAGTAGGATTCAAATTTCATCATAGCGCTCAATCCAGTATTATTTATTTAAACGTTTACAATACAGATGGCACTTTATTAGGCCAATCAGAATAGCCCATTCCTTAACATGTAATTCATCGCAGCAAAGCCATACACATGCATAATAGGCGCAGTTGTGACGAATAATTTCTTGATCCGCAAGATGATGATGTAATCACATACACCAAAGAAATCTCTAAAAGGAAACAATAATTGTAAACATTGTTCCCATTCTGAAATCTCAGGTGTGCAAGCGTGAAGCGGTATACACTACAAATTGAAGACCAGAGAATTTGTAATATCTAAATACTAGCGTGCAGGAATTATTAATAAACGGGAATTGTAAAACTAAATTTGCATTCAAACAGATCAATTACTTACAATTATATGAATAAGAAAAGAGCTTGCTGATAAAAAATAATGAAGAAATAAATTATAAGGAAGTTTAGGTGCAGCCGGTGCTTCCAAATCTTGAGGATCCACGGATTGTAGACTATTGATGCGTGTCTCAATATTAAGAGTAGTAAGTATGGTCTCGGTTCGTAATAAATGAACGTCTTACTTGAATAGCCCTATTTGGGATTTCAGTAGCAAAAGTGCTATTTTTATTCAAGAGAAGGTTAGTGTTGAACAGAAAGTTGTGTACTGATTTTACATTGAAAAGTTTCGTGCTTATATACTTACGTTACAAACTCCTTTTCTGATCCAGCTTAGCAAGGATCTCTTCTGCCACACTAAGCAGAGATGGAGACTGTTTTTCGAGCTTTGTAAGAGCAGTAATTAATTCTAATTTAAGGAAGTCTAAATTGTGGGACAATTCGTGATATTCTGGGGATTGCATAGGAAATTTTAAATTTTACAAGCAATCTAATATAGTAGTTACCCAGAATTTTTGCTGATCAATAAGCACTAAAAAATGATCAATAAATTCTAAACCTTTAGAAAAGTATCTATCACACTTGGCCTGACCTTTCGATGAAATTTCTAGTTTCTTATGATCGTAATCACTTTGGAATCCTTGCAATTGCTCAAGGTATTCGTGGAATTTAATTTCTAAGGAGTCAAGAACCTCTAATGACACTGGTGTGTCTTTCAGAAAAAGATTTAATTCGAATCTAATTACCTTAACAAAGATTCCTAATTCTAGAATAAATTCAGTAGGGGAAGACATGAACTTTGTATTACTAAATTATTGTGATTATGCACAGTTTCACGGACCGCTATTATATAAGATATTTCTTTAGTTATTGAGTAACAATTATTTAAATATTCTCTAACTATACCGCGTTGTTTAGGCAACAGATTTTTAATAATCTTGTAAAATCCTTTTTTTACTTCAAGTAAATTATTTATTTGCAAAAGATTTGCTGTTTGTATCTTATCTAGCCTAGCACTAGTTCTATTAGACTCTCGTCTAATGTGAAATAAAGTATATTGTAAATGCTGAAATAAAGCTATAAGCGCACCTGTAAATATAGGAGCCTTGCGAGAAGCCTGCATATGTTATTCACCATGCTGTGATCTATTAGCCGAAAGGATAAGGCTACGTAGACCTGGGGGGCAAAAAGAAAAAGACACCTGACCTTAATCTGAGTACGATGAGGGCACAATTAAACGAAGCACAGGCGGAGAATACACGATGAGAGGTGAATCCAGAGCGGCGGGAAAAGGTGGCGGAAAAAACCCGGCGGCGCTGTCAAAGCGGCGGGATGGCGGTAGAAGACCGGACGGCGCTGCCTGGAAGTGGCAGGATGCACGGCGGCGGAAGACCCGGCGGCGCTGGCAAGGAGCGGCGGGTACACGTCGGTGGGGTCCTGGAAGGGCGGCACGAAGAACCGGCAGCAAAGGCGGGACTGGCGGCGATGGCGGCAACGGCAACCCGGACTAGCGGTATGGCCGGCGGTGGTCCAGGACTCCAATCGCGAACGGCGTTGAAACAAGAGAGCAAGGCAATTGACAACCTGAGCTCTATGTACGCACCGGGCCGGTGTCAATGACGGCAACGAACCCGTGAGAGTACACAACAGAAGGGCCAGAACCGAAGACCGGTGGTTAGATTCCTCGGAGAGCCAATAATATTGATGCGTGTCTCAATATTAAGAGTAGTAAGTATGGTCTCGGTTCGTAATAACTGAACGTCTTACTTGAATAACCCTATTTGGGATTTAAGTAGCGAGAGTGCTATTTTTATTCAAGAGAAGGTTAGTGTTGAACAGAAAGTTGTGTACTGATTTTACATCGAAAAGTTTCGTGCTTATATACAAAACTTTGAACTTAATTAATAATACAATTTCCTTTTTGCTCTTTGCTTATGTCATCAATCAACCCATATACGGTTTTGGTTCATCCGCCTTTTCAATAGAGTTAATTAATTATAAAGGAATAAAACCTTGGAATTCCTTAAAGGTTTACATTGTGGTTAATAATTTGCAAAGGTTTAAATAATTACGTAAGACTTATCTTAACTCAATAAAAGGGAAATATCGGGTTTATGACAGGTGAAGGATAACTTAAAAAAATGTAAGGAAAAAATAAGTGAGTGAAGCGGCGAGACGGAAAAACTTGTTTGTCTCGCCAAAAGGAATAAACAACCTTTTTATCCTTACGCATGACGTATGTACATTTATTACATTCATATTTATCCTTGAAGTGTCAAGCGTCTACATGCGTTCACTCCATAACAAGAATTGATTAATGTGTTGTTATATAATTAATCCCTTACTATTATGTCGTACCTAATTTCTAAATTAATTGTGTTGTATAAGGAATAATAATAATAATAGGAATACCAACATAGACGAAAGCGAGTCATATACTTTTGGCTCCGGCAGTACACATTTTGTTATTACGATTTAGGAAAACCTTTCGTGTTTTTCAAAATTGATCGCTATGTCTGACAAATTAATTGCTTACACACGAAGCTCTCCTCTGAAGTCAGAATTAATGCATCCTCCTGCAAATAATCAAGTAAAAACAATATTAAATATTCTTTGTTCACAATCTATCTACAAAGTTTGCATTTAAACTTAATAAAAGAAAGTATACCTAAAATTGCTAAGCCTTTAAGGGCGACGCTGCTTCTGGACATTATCAAACCACAAGTGTTTTGTGGAAGTTCAATAGCCCATCCGATAGAAATCGCTTCAACTTTCCCTGGCTCAATAGTCAAGTTCTTAAGTGTAAATAAGTCCAAACTTGCAGATTTATCGGTCGCCTTCGTAGGGGGTTTTGCTTCAGGGCAACGTCTCCTCATGTAAACTTCCATATTGCAAATGGTTTATTTTCAAAATTCAGCAATAACGTTTGAAATTTTACGTGCACATATTACACATAAATGCATCTAAAAACTTAACAATATTACTTACACGAAACTAAACATTATTATGCATCATGGGAATGTTTATACAGTATGGAATATATCTGAGATTATGCATCATTAAGTACAATCATATTTATTGGTAAATTATAGCGCCACCAGTATTGTAAACAAGGCGTTTATTTGAATTATTTAATTAAAAAACATAAATGGCGGTGTGTAAAAATTTGAATACTACCTTGTATTCATAGAGACATACTACTCACGTTTTTTAACTCAGCTTATCTTGAGGCAAAAAAACGGTTTTCTTCGGTGCTGCCAGGCTTAGAAATAGCCTTTTAAGGGGTTTCCTTTTCGGCAGCGCATTCAATTTGATAACGTAAATGTTGCACAAAAGGAACTTAAAAGTCAGTGAATTCTACTTCAAACTTTTTCTAGACATCTAATTTATATTTTTTCGTAAATATAAATTTAAAATCCCCTTTCCCCAAGTATTGTTTATTTGTATTGGCATTCATTACAGCGGAAATCTCATACTCCGGTTCTTGATAGTGAACGGTAGCCTGGCGAGTAGGCAGGCAGAGTTTCAAGATGATGTCACGAAATAAATGCGGAATTGAAAATACGGATAATGTCTAATGTATTTATCACAAGACGTAAAATGCTACTGATTACATACACACAAATGCACGGTATTTTTACAAAATTGTGATGGGAAAAATTACATTGAGAACAGAATTATTATTCCAAATGTGGTTATTATAATTATTATGTAGGTCATAAATAGATACCTGTGTGTATCTTATATGTAAGTATAATTAATGGAAATCAATATGACTTCATGTACATCAAGTGACTGAACATTGGTAGAATAGCTTCAAATTTTGTTGGAGATTGGACAATGAGTTTTATATTTCTACGTTTTGCTAATTCTCTTTCAAATGATTATCCGGGGGTGACTTGAGACCGTCCTTCTATATGCTTATGGGAACGGAGTTAAGCTGCCAAGTGTTCCTTTCTATCTATAGACCCTTCTGTAAGAGAGGTGCTTTAGGTTCAAGTAATTCCTTTGGCGAGACTCTCAGATATTTGCTATCCCCGATTATTTTCTTTGCTAAGCAACGCCTTTATGTGTAAATTATTCTTCCCTAAGAAGTAATATTCAAGCTTATTTTTGATTTGATTGAGTGTCTCAACTTCTAGCGGTTTGTCCTCATTTTCAAATTTCTTTATACCCTAGTTGCAGAAATAATATTGTTGTTGATAATAGTCTAGGTTTAGGCCCTTTTTTTATTTATATTTACTATTGGTGCTTGGGATTCTCGTAAATGGAACCTTCGGAATCAGTGATTTGTAATCTTTTTTGTTCCTGAAATTGTTAATAAATTTCCGTAGACAATAGAAATTTCTAGGATACACCTAATTTAATATTATTAATCGTCGTAGCTTTTGAATTCTTCTTGACCCCAGTTGCTCGTTAACCGGACGTCTCCGCGATGCTGGATTACTAACTACTATGTTAGGGAATTGGTGTAGAATGGATGTTTTTTGTTGTAGGATTTGGTCATGATTTGGTGCTGAAGGATGAATTCTTCTTGTTTTGTGCCCCTATAATTAGGCTAAGCCAATTAAAAGAAAGCAAAGATATATACTCGTGTATGTTTTATTGAAGATAATATGAACTCAATACTATTTCTATTATTCCTAAATGTAATATATTGTAGTAATTAAGGTGTAAGTGTATGCTTATATATAAATAATATATAAATATATATATATTAATAATGGTTTAATAGTGCAAGGAAAAATAATAGTAGGAATTTGATAGTTTTTACAGATACTCTAATTTTTTATTCAAACAATAATTAATCAGAATCAGAAAGTAACATCGCATCAAATATTGTTTGAGAATAATCGCTGAAGATTGCTTTCAAGGAAGATAAAGAAGTATTTATTACTTCAATGTCTCTATTAATATTAGTTCCATAAAGAGGAGTTATTTTAAGAGGATAAACAGCAAGTAACAATGGATGATTGGTATTTTTATAACTAATTGATCCTTAGTACTATTAATAGTGCTTTTTATATTATCTAAGATAATTTGGCCACTTATTGTTTGGACGATTATTTAGGTGTCGAAGTCCTAATTACTTCCAAAGCACTGCAAACAAATGACAATAATAGCCTTACTACATCTGAACAAAAAGCCCTATGACGACGTTTACCAATAAGACGAGAAATGAGCTTTAATATTTTTATTAAAATTATATGCTTAGGTAAAGTTTGGTTAGGAATGCAAAGTCTCGCAAAATATACGAATTGCTTCTATTATATCAAATCCAGTATATACTTGCTCCAATATATACTGTACTCAGCTAGATGCCAATTGTTTAATTTAAAGTGCATAAAATTCCACTTTAGTTTTTTAAGATAGTAGTTGTAGTAAGATAGCGTCTTGGGATTGTTTGAGTTTTTCTTGTATGGAATCAGCGGTCGATTCCATGTAGTTGTTGGCGCCGACAAAGTTTAGACCGTTGTCACTGTATATGTCGCTTGCACAGCCTCTTCGTGCCATAAATCGGCGCAAGGCTAATAGGAAGCCTTCATACGTCATGGAGTGGACTACCTCCAGGTGAATTGCCCTAGATACGAGACATGTAAATAGGCAAATCCATACCTTGTGTTTAGCAGTGCGGATGCCGCTAAAGTTATTGAGCGCGTATGGGCCTGCGTAATCCACGCCAACGTTGAGAAATGGACGTGTTTGATTGATGCGGTAGGCGGGAAGCGGAGCCATCAGCTGTTTCAGTCCTTTCGCAAACAAAGTAAGCATTTGTCGATGACGCTTTTTACTGTCTTTTCTCCTCCATGGATCCAGTAACGTTGACGAAGCTGATTGTGGACTGTACGGGGTCCTGCGTGGGCCAACGTCTGGTGAGTGTACAAGATAAGGCTTCGCGCAATCGGATGGGTACCGGGCTAATTGAATATGATTAAAATAGTGTTCAAGTATGAACGGAAAATAAAAAGGGTAAGTATGAGATTTGGAGAGATTTTCTTTAATTTATCTTCGTGCAAAGACAGAATTGTACTGGAGAATATACAGAAACATATGCGGTATTTATACCAAACTCCGAAGGATTTTGTGCTAATTATTACAGGAAAATATTCATAAGAAATACTAAATGTGGTTGTAAAACACGACAAACAATTAATTGGGACACGATCCTAATAAACAATAAAGATAATTTTAGTATACAAAAAACAAGATTTTAGCTACACGGATGAAAACTTGTGGTTTCATTTGACAAAATTCAAAATATTGGATAAACTTAAATATTATATAAAGTCGTGAGAATAAAGGAAATGAAGAAGGGCATAACAGCCACGAAGACACCGCAGGTGTCCCACTTACAATTAGTGAAATATCCTGTTTATGGATATTTGTTTACTTGTAAAGCAAAGGAATACAAGAGGCAAAACCGCATTGCGGTTGTTATGAAATAAACTAAATTATTCGTACGTGATTCCTCATTGTGGTGAGTGAATCACGATTATTACATTTATACATCTCATCTCTGTAATGATCTTATGAATGATCTTGTACATGTAAGACATAATTGAAATGCGTGAGCTCCGTGAGCTACGCTGGTGCGTAAGGAAGGTCAAGTGTAACATGCTGAAAGGAAAAAGATTACAAGTACTTATTTCGCATTATTGCGTATAAGCTAACAGGGCAACAAGATCGGATGTTTGGTGTCGTAAGAAAAATTGCCGAAACGCAGTCGTCCTCCCACCCTCAGAATGTGCTGATGATCTAGAAATAGACAAAGAGCTCGGAGATGGCGATCTTTCGGTACGTGTGGTATTTTGTTAGCTAGATCTCGCAAGATCTCTAGATAAGTAGACTGTTGTATGCTGGAGGCCAACATATCCTCAGCTTGGTTAAGGTCCAGTGGCGTAAGACCATGGTTCAAATCAATCTTGAACGTCTTGCGTTTGAAAATGCGCATTAGGAGTGCGGTGACCGCGAGCATCTTCTTCCACGAGGATATTTAGGCCAAGCAATCCACCAAGCTGGGTTCGTTCAGTTCGTGTCGAATGAAGAGGACCACGGGTTTTTTTTCGCCGGTACCTTCTGGAGTATCCTTTAGTGTAGGAATGTCATAGGTCCGGGCTTTTAACCAAGTGGGGCCTGTCGACCACAGTGGGTGATCCGGTAGTTCCTGCCGATCAATACCTCTGGAAGCGCAGTCTGCTGGGTTGTGTTCGCATGACACATGATGCCAGTGGGCTGGATTGGAATCGTCGTGGATTTGTTGCACCCTATTTGCAACGAAAATTTTCAATCTCGTGGGGGAAGAATTAATCCAGTGAAGCACAATATTGGAGTCCGTCCAATAATGCGTAGCTTCGAAGTCCACACCCCATGTCTCTTTGACATGTTGCATCAGTTGAGCCAGTAGCACGGCTCCTTGTAATTCCAGTCGTAGAATTGTCAATGTTGTAAGCGGAGACACACGTGTCTTCGCAACCACAAGGTGGGTAACTACGTCGTCGTGACGTATTCCGCGGATGTAAACCGCGTCCGAGTAAGCTTTCTTGCTGGCATCAGAGAAACTATTTAATTCGTAAGAGTATTGGTTATCGTATTGAACATACCTGGGAATACGAATAGTTTCAATTTGCTTTAGGTTTGAAGCGTAGTTCCGCCAAGTCTCCATGATGTCATCCGATAAAGGTTGGTCCCGGTCTAATTCTCTGGTCCAAATTTGCTGCATCACGTTTTTCGCGGTGATAATAGAGGGAGAGAACCAGCCGAGAGAGTCGTATATCTTCGATATATCGGATAACATACTACGCTTAGTATGCTGACAATTCCAGTCAAAAGTGAGTTTAAATGAGAAGAGGTCCGTTGCGGGTGACCATTGGAGCCCTAGGGTCTTCACGGTTTCACTCTCGTCTATCGTCATAGGAATTTAAGTTTCTCGTAACTCGGGAGGAAGGTTTGCTAATATCTTCGTAGAGTTTGAACTCCATTAACGCAGTGAAAAGTGAGCGTCTTCAGGAGCTGGGACTGTAGTTCAATGGCGTCCTCGTCAGAGGGCGCGGATGCCATGTAGTCATCCATGTAGAAGTCCTTAAGGACTGCATGTGCAGCCTTAGGATACCGGTGTCCTTCATCTTCCGCAACTTGCTGAAGTGACTGTATAGCCAAAAAAGGTGATGAGGTAACTCCAAATTCAACGGTAGATAACCTATAGGACTTCAGAGGGGAAGACGGATGCGGTCTCCAGATTATTCGGCAATAATCTCGGTCTTCAAGATGTAACGCGATTCGTCGATACATCATTGCGATATCAGCGACCAGAGCTACACTGTGTAATCTGAAACGTAGTAGATGGTCAAATAGCTTCGGCTCAATGGTTGGACCTGGATAAACCACATCATCTAAAGAAACCCTATTGGTAGTTTTAGCTGATGCGTCAAACACTACTCGCAATTTGGTGGAGGTGCTTGATTCCTTTATTACAGCATGGTGCGGCATGTAATATTGAGATTGGTTGTGAAATTCAGCGACCGGAACTACTTCCATCTGCTTGAGGTCTAAGTATTTCTGGAGTTGTTTTTGATACGAAGTCATCTGATCCGGGTTGCGTAGTAGCTTCCTTTCGACAGAGATCCAGCGGTTCGTGGCCATATTCATCGAATGACCGAGGGGACTTATATCGGGTTTGAAAGGTAACCGTACCTGATACTGTCCTGTATCTAGCCGTACGGTGTAAATCTTGAAATGGTCTTCACAAAAGGCTTCTTCCCTTGTTTTGATTTTCTTGGTGGGCATTTCTTCCACGGTCCAGAATTTTTCTATTTGGAAGGCCATTGTGGGGCTTGAGGTGATTGTATGGATCGATCGGTTGGGCACCGATCCCATAACAATATAACCAAGGTCCGTTGACCATGCGGTTGGAGTACCAGTAAATCCTTTGATTCGGCGGGTGCGAAGTATCTGGTCCACTATAGTCGCTCCGAAAAGTATGTGGATAGGGCCGCCAAGTCCGAACTTTGGATCCGCCAATGGGATGTTGCGGAGTTGATACCAATCGTGTACTTCCAAAGGTTGATTCGGGAGATCAGAAGTGATCTCGTCCAGAATATAGGCCTCTATTTCCAGAGATTTCCTGGGTAGGCTATCGATCGTATCCATAAACGAGTTTTGCCTAGTACTTGTAGGTTGTCAACACCAATGACGGAGAATTGTTCCGAGACAGGTTGGATGGGCAAACCGAGTCGGCTAACCATCTTCTGTACTACAAAGTTAGACATAGCGTCAGTATCTAGTAAACAACGTACCTTGGGAATGACGTGTATTTTACTTTCCATTGATACGAGGGCTGTGGGAAGCAGTCCTGCTTCGGGCTGGCGAGGAGCATTTTGATGATACACCGTATTTAATACTCCAGCTTTCTTGAGAGTTCCGACCGAGGGTTCTCGGCGGAGACAAGTGTGATGTTTTTTTCTGACACACAGAACATGTCCGCGCAGACCTGCAATCTTGATGGTTGTGTCGTCCTAGACAGTTGAAACACCTTTGGTTCGTTTTTGCCTAGTCGCGACGTTGATCAACCGTTAATCCTTGAAATTGGGAACATCCGTATAGCATGTGACCCGCGACGCCACAATATCCACAGTTACTGGGTGGTTTCGGCTTAAAATGGGGTCGTCGGAAAGCACCTTGGGATGATTCTCGGGAAGAGCTCTGATTATTCGAGTGGCTTCGCTTCTTGATGGAAGCCAACACCTTCGGTTGGCCTTTCCCCTTGGGGGCAGGGGATCTTCCTCGTGGCGTATTCTTCCCCTTGGATTTTCCTTTCGATCGAGGAACAGATTTCGAGGAAGTATAACCAGCTTCTGAGTCAGATACTGCCAGCATGACTCTCCGTTCCTGAGATACTCTCTTCGAGGAGGAGTGTGATGACGGAAGAGCACTATTGGTCTTGATCTCCTTTGTGAGGCCAAGATTCTTTGCTTGCGTTTCCAGGAAGGCAAGGCAGGTAGCTAGTGTGGGTACTGCGTTCGTCGTTAGAGATTAATTGAACTCTTTGATGGTGCGCGTATCTAGCTTACCTAATATAAAATGTAAATAAAGAACATCACTCTCTCAAACGGAGCCGTCTGCAACGTCTGGAGCGACGACTGTAGGAACCGGACGCAATTGGGCTTGCGTAGTTCGTACAGTAATGATTATCTTGTGTAATCCGTTTGCACTTTGGCTCATTAGAACGGGCAGTTCTAAGAGAGGCGGGATGGCGGCATGGGCTGTTTCCCTAGGAGATCCAAATCGATCCGTAATTCGATCCCAGGCTATGGACCAATTACCGTCCGTAATTGCGAGGTCGGTAATGGATTCTCTGGGATCTCCTTCGGAAAGGGCTTCATGAAGGAGGCGCAATTTTTCGGAGTCATGATAGGCTGTAGAATCAGCTACCAATAACGTAAATCCATCCCGGAAAATAAGCCAGTCCCCGTGGTTCCCATTGAATTTGGGAACGGTCACTCTGGCAGCCTTTAATCGGGAATCCCGTACTGCCGGGGTGAGGGTACGGAATATATTTGTAAGATCCGTAGTAATACTGTAATAAGCAGCTTTAAGTGCGTTGTGTGAGGTCATGGCGTCAGTAAATTCAGTAGTTCCGGCCGTTGCATCATTAGCAAAATGTTGATAACAACCTACACGTAGATCAGAAATATCTCTGCTCATGCCTCTTAGCTCATTAAGAAATACCTCCGTTTGCGTTGCAGTGAATCGGAACAGGTTGGTGGTGCTGTTGTGATCAGTCACCAATCTTTGAAACCCCTGAATCTTGGCGTCCAATGCCTGATGAACATTACGATGATTTATTTGCTCCATGGTGGGTGGAGTGTATGTAGGAGTGTGAAATCCGACAGATGGCGGTCGAGACGGTTGGTGTGGTGGTAGACGTGATTCTTTGGATCCTGAACTTCTTTGAGTATTTTCGGAGGGATGATCTGGTCCTAGTCCTCCAGCTGTGCGACCTCCACCAGTTTGAATTTGATGACTTTGACCTTTATTGGCTGAGGAAGAACGTTGAGATGGATAGTCGTTATCCTTGGATTGTCCTCCCAGCTGTTCAGAATATTCGTGATCGCTATCCTGATCGTCGTCGTCGTCAGGATTATCCGGATCTTATCCAGGTGCGCCAGTTGCAGTCCTGGTTGATGTGGTAGGGTGTCCAGACGTATGCTCTATACTTCTCGAAAATCCGGCAGCACCTTCTTCTGAGGCGGCGGAATGTTGTTCGAAAGTCGAGTCTTTAGTTGAAGGTTTCTTAACCGGGTCGGCTAATTGTACGTAGTAGTAACCTTGCTTAATGATACTAATATCACGAAGGTCAGGCCAACCAGAGTCGTTGCGTAGACTTTGTTCTAGTTGAAGGAGAAGTTGTTCGGCGTTGTCCTCTGCGCTGCGAGTTAATTGCTCTGCTGTGTCAGTAGGATCTTAGCCGCTAAAAATGGGAGAAGGATCTACCCGAGTGTGAGCACGTACTAAGTAGTCAATGAACTCGTCCTCGAGCACTGGATATTATTCTTCCTTTATAGTTACACCGTATTGTTTTTGCACTAATTGCTGGTATTCGATTAATATAGGACGCGTTTCATCGGCGTGAACAAGTCGTCCAAAATTAAAATTCTTTGAAAATGAGACTTTAAAATCTGATGTAGTAGGATCGGCAAAGATGACCGTTCGATGTTTGCGGATCAACAGATTTATCACTTCCGGGTTAGTAGAAGTTAAGTTACGAGTTAGCTGTTGACACGCACGTAAATGAGCAGTAAATTGGTTTATGGAAGCTGAGTCTATATCACTGGCGGTAAAGGTTAGGATGGGATCAGGCTTAAGCTTATAAATGTCCTTTCTCCTACGTTGGATGGTATTTATGACCCACCGATTTATGTAGAGATAGTTATTTTAGATAAAATGTAACTCGAGATGGAATTTAATCTGAGTTAGTAGTGGAAGTTGATCTATTTGTCCTCGAACCTTAATTAACTCTAAACCCCATAAACATAGATAATATTGGCCTTTCCAAAATTCTAAATTTCCTGCCTGTGGATGTTCATATAATTTAGTAGTAATGGTATACAACCTATTAGGTATAGCAAGCGCTGGGTATTTGAATTTTTCTAAAGCTTCAAACTGAAACATGAATGCTTATGCACCTATATAAGAAGTTGATATGTACAAGATAATCAATTATAGATGCTTATGCGCCAGTATAAGCTTACGAATAGAACATGGAGCGTATGTGTAATATAATATCCTGTTGTATGCCAATTTTTAAAATCGTTAATGACTTATAGATATGCACACAAATGATCAATTACATTAAATGAATGTACTTAATAATAAGTCAATCGTGTGAAACGTAACAAGCTATGCTAATTCATTAATAAAATGAAATTAAATGTTCCAGGAAATAAGCCGTAAGAAATTCTAATATTTTAAAATTCAATGAAATTATTTTTTACAAATACATTGGAATTAGTTTATTAACGCTTTCGTTTATAAAATACAGTTACGACTGAATCGTCGTCAGATTCGCCAATGTCAATTACTTCATGATTATTATCAATTATTTCAATAGAATCAGGGTTTTAAATGCTATCAATATCATCAATTACTTCAATAGAATCAGAGTTTGAAATGCTATTATGACATCAATAGAATCTGAATTATAATCAATAGAAGGAGAATAAATAATTGAATCACTGTAAATCATGGATTCATAATCAGAATTAGAGTCACTATTGTAATCAAGAAACCTTAATTCTGGATCGATTCCACCCGCTAATACAATATTGTCGGCGAAATTCTGTGTGATGGGTTCTGTATAAGATGAGATGACAGCCGTGTGCTCCTTCTTTAACTGGTTCAAAATAGCCTGAGATGAATTAATTTGCAATTGATTCATAAAGATCAAACCTTCTATGACTTCCTGCTCCTTGTTAAATTCGTCTTTGTAATAGTGGTACTGATGGTATATGTGGTCTAAGTATAGATTCTGTTTTCACAATGCTATGCATTCTTGTTCAACTATATGTAACTCTTGAGGAGGAAATTTTGTGAGTTGGTCAGCAAGATGAATTACGAAGAAATTCAGGTTGGCGAGGTTCACTGGAAGAGAGGATGTGCGGTGAGCAGGGCTCATTACTTACGAACGGAAGTTGGGTAATGCAGTCTGTCAAGATCTTCCGAATGGCCTTCAGTAACTGCACGATGGTATTAAGTTTTGTCACATTGTGTAGGTTCCTTTCGTACGTGAATTTTGATTGCACTGAACGATAATGTTTAACTCGATCGTTGAAGGTGGTAACAAATTCACAGTGTTCTTTCAAATATTTATCTAGATTTGCACGGTTGTTCGGGCTATAGTCACTGAGTTTCTTTTGAATGAGGCACAGTACAGTTATGTTGCGGTCAAATGTATTTGAAAATGTTTGATAGGACAACACCATGTTAATAATCAATAGTAAAAACTTCTTCACTCTCTCGTTTTAAATCTTTCCAGAATATCAGTTCGTCTATACGAGTAACAATACTATCAGCAATGCGTCTTGCACGTTGAATTCTTCGCTCTAAACGGTGAACAGAATTGGGAAGATGCTCGGATACGAGCCATTGATATTTCTTATCGAGGTCTATCAACTCGTCGACCGCGTCGACGGCGTTTTCACGAGTCGCTATAAGTAGATGAGAAGGGACAGATGGTTTTTGATATTGGAGTAATCTGCCAGCTAGGTAAAGAGCTGCAGTATTTATACTAAAATACGAAGGATGTTTGTCCAAATTGACAAAAAAACTAAATTTTAATTGTGGTGAGTAGTCACGATATTAATACACAGACGTATTGATAAACAAATAATAATCAATAAAATACAAGGATTATTACAACACGGAATTTACTCAGTGGTCAGATTGACACAATTAATAAAAGAGAAAAAATTAATACTGAGGAAAACGTCGTGATAGGCGTAATACTTAATAACATACACACATAATATCCCCTTAATCGGGATTTCCGTTTACCTAATAAAACTCCAAAAGGTAAGACCACAAGGTTGTGGTCGTCATGAACATATACATAATAATAAACGCGTGATTCTTCTCCGTGTGAGATGAATCACGACTTTTACCTGTACAATACATACGCATTGTCTGCTCTTTTGATGGTGAGAAGGGAGTTGGCAATATCGTGCGTGAAATGCGTGCTTACTCAAGGTTAAGTACAGCATGAAGATGAAAAGAAAAGAAAAGTAATTATTTGCTATATTTTTTGTATATAAACCAACAGTGAGAATGCCGGAGGGCTCATTCCGTGAATTAAGTGACTCAATATTTTGATTAATCAGTTTTTGAATATTCCTTAGTAACACAGTCACTGTAATAAATTTGGTGACGATGTATCAATTTTGTTTACGTGAACTTTGATTGAATCGAGCGAATCGAGTGTTGAACACGTTCCCTAAAAGTGGTCACAAATGCACAATGTTCTGCTATGTATTTTGCAACGTGTACACGATTGGTTGGAGGGTTCTCCTGTAGTTTCTTTTGTATGATGCACAAAACAGTAATATTGCTGTCTAACACGATTGAAAATTTATAATATGGCCACACCATATTAATTTATTCAACAACGATCACCTCTGCTTCACTTTCTCTGGTTAAATCTTGCCATAAAATAAGTTTTTCAATACGGAAAATAATCTGATCAGCCAGACGTCGTGCTCGTTTAATACCTTCAATAATACATAACGTAAACAATGAAAGAAAAAGGATAAGGAGTAAAGATGAATTTTATTCTAAATCATTTATCTATTCTATAGATAAACTGACAGCGCATAGGAAATAAAAGTAACTATTCAGATTCATCTTCTAATATGCAATATCTTAGGTTGTCTAAACTAAATTCTGGTTTACAAATTAATTCTTTGGTAACCAAATTGAGGAAATGTATACCGATAAGTAAGGAACAGAATCGGTTAGTTCTAACTGATATTTATCAATGATGACACCGCACATAACAACTGATTCGGTTATTGCCCTATTATAAGTAAACAACAATAAACAATAACAGTATTTATTGTCAGAAAATAGTTGAGTATTCTTATAAATAATTTTCTTTTACTGATATATTTTACTTCTATTCCTAATGTTAGCAATATAATATAAATACAATTGATCTTCAGTGGTAGAAGATCAAAAAAATAACTTCTTTAACAGTAAAGAATGAGTGGCACAAACTCCAGCAATATATTAAATGGTTACGGTTATAATTTGCTTTAGGGATGAAGCTAAAAAAGCATTCGAGGGATGTGTGGACGAATAGAAAAAGAGAAAACTTCCAAATAGAAACGTCAGACACGGAAGAGCAACGGAAGCAGGACACGAACTGCAGCGGAATTGGCTTATGCAGCACACGGGATGACAGCTAACAGAGAGGAGTATGCGGCCAGCGAGTTTCAGGGCGCTTGCAAAAACCAGGGTATCGGTTCGTTTGGGAGCAAGAATGTGTGTGATCGACGTGGGTATAGTATGTTAAATAAAAATACGAGGCAAAAATTTCGTCAGACAGATTTTATTTCTGTTGAAATCGGATATTTGTACTGAATTTACAATAAGAATGCGACCGTATTTATGCAAAATTGCTAGGAAAAATTTGGATTTTTATAAGATCTAAATATATTTTCAAAAATGGATTTTTCGGGGCAAGGTTTCCCTAAAAATCATAAAAAAGGATTTTCTGCACTAGTTGTATAAGACTAGTAAAGGAACAAACACGAGCAGCCTGGTTTAGATGATAATGGCAACCAGCTCTAATTGTACTACTATTTGGAGACACAATGCGGTTATCCTTATTGACTCCGTTGGACTCCACATGTTGTTTGCGTAATGTTTCAATTTCTAATTAATTTGAAGTAGTCACTTCAGCAGTAAATAGTTAATGTGAGTAAAAAGTTAATGTAGGTAAGTCTACTAAACAACTCTGTTGAATAACTTTGCTGAAGCATCAAACACCACTCGGAGTTTTGTTGAGGTGCTGAATTTTTTAAGGACGTTATGATGAGGTACGTAGTAGGCAAGCTTTTTGTCCAGTTGGTGCTTGGGCAATAGTTTCAAATTTCTTAAATCCTAGTATACTTAGAGTTCCTCATTGTAGGAGTTATGGTTTCAGGATTCTGAAGGATTTGTTTGGACATCCATCTGTTTGTGGCTAATTTCTTAGAATCCTCGATTTCTATACGTCCTAGTTTCAATGACCAACAAACCTAAAATTTTCCGAATTTAATTCGAATCGTGTGAATTTTCTAATGGTTTTCACATTAATGTATATCTTAAGTGCAGTGTTTCTTTGTGGGCATTTCTTTCACATTTTAGAGGTTCTGCATGTCACATTCTAACAGTCTTATAGAACACCAATGGAAACGTCTAGTTTCTAGTTTGTAATATCTTGTCAAAGATAGAAATTCCCAACATTGCCTCTACCAGTTGCGGGATGTGAAATTGATCAGGCACGTTGACTACGTGTTTCCAATCAAAAATCACAAAAGGTGTGTGATGTAGATTGGACAGAATGATTGGACGGATAGAATATATCCACTAGATGTAATTTGTGGGGTTAGATTACAGAGCGGATTAGGAATGCAGTTTTTGCTGCACGAGGATTAGGATGCAAGATATTTTCCACCTGTGACTGAAAATATGTGTTTTGGGAAGTATGGACAACTCGCGAAGCGTTTTCATACCTTCCGTAAGATAAAGAGAAGATAAAGAGATAATGTGCTGGGCTGTACAATCAAGCGAGAATCTAGGTATTGCAAAAACCGATTGTGTCCAATTGCAACTAATGATGTGAGCAATATACCAATTTTATGACCTGCCATGATTTTGCAAACCATTATGATGTCGTTAATGAAATAATATGTTAGGTTTAGACTTGGATGTTGCGTTTATTGTTTAGATGCTCCTTCACTTAATGCTTGCCTGAGCTCTCAAAACATCTTTGATTCGTTTGCAACTAATCCTATCGAGCAGCCAAACTAATGTCCGTGAACTGTGCACACGAATTGATGTGATGCCAAAACTCTCTTCAAAAAAACAGTATAAATTCGGACTTTGCATTTATTCTAGCCTAAAACAGCTTGACCGCGTTATATCTCGCGATAAGCTTCAAGCTTGAGCTTAAGTGGTACTAGTATGACGTAGCTTGAATGTAAGACCAACATTGTTAGCTTGTTTCTTCAGGATATCTTAAATTGTATTCCATGTTGGGATGGTGTGTTCTGTCAATGACGAATTCATGTATAGTCTTCGTGTCCAGTTAAGGAGCCACAAAATGGAAGTATAATATTTTAGCTTCAGCTACCGGCTGCTTTGAAACCGCCGTCAATGGAGCTTGAGTTGACCAAACAGTACTGATGTCTATGGAAACCATTTTTGGATTGTGGCATCAAGCGAGGTATATTAAAAAAAAAATTATAATAGCATGTACTGTTTTTCGTGGTAATAAAATCGCTATAAATTCTTTACTAAGCAGTGTCCTAATTTCTGTCAATAATTGATAGGTCTACTAGCTGTTTGAATAATCGTTGTAAGATGTGTCACCTGAGTCACCAGGTTGTTTATCTGGCTGATGACTGTTTGGGTAAAATTATCGGTTGTTGTTTGTTTCTTACCTGACTTTTTAGTATCAACTTTTGTGGAGGATACTGGATTTGAATCTACAAAAGTGTTATAACCGTCTCGTATTCCAATTTCAATTATCTCCAACGTTACGGTTTGCGTTTAACTATATATTGGTACACAATCTATTTATGTATTTATTTTATATTGGTAATCGTCTTCCGTTAGTTGAATACTAAATTGAAATTCCATAGTATAGAGTAGCAAATTTTGTCTCTGATTTGACAATAAATTTGACATTACGTTTTTTAAATGTAAAGTTAATTTATATTATTCAATATTGTATATTATTTATTTGTATAAATCTCTTTTAGAAGTTAATCCAGGAGTAACCTGAGAAGTGCGTACTGAAACACTTAGCAATCCTCTATATATGTAATTTTCCTATATAAATGTACTTGACTTCCCTAGCTACTTGTGTATACTGACGTATGAGAATAAAAGTATATAGACGAAGGTAACGAGTATTTTGTGGGTAATACTGTTGCTCTTTATTCTTTCTATCGCAGCTCTTTCTATTGAAGTGAGAATCCAACTGATTACAATGATTTCAGTCGACTCTTTATATAGCAGAGCGAATCTGCTTTGACACGTATT
>JAQGAK010002223.1:0-22114 GCA_034696945.1 Lipothrix lubbocki
GTTTTTTTTATTTGTGTGGGAATTTGTATTTTTGAAAAAATGTCCCGGAATTCTGAATTTCAAATATCACAGGCCTAACTGCCGGAGACATAAATGTCTCATGGGAAGACATTTATTCAAAACGAATTTCTCCTCAGTTGGACCAACAAGGATTAAAATATTATTTGGATTGTCAGCTCGTCCTTGAATCATTTCTTTCTTTATAAATGGGAGTCGATCTTGAATTAATCCCTCTCCTAAATTGACCTCCAATTGTTTCGCTGGACAGGAGTCGATTGATGCCATTGTTTGTTGGATTCAAAAAGTTACTGGAATTAAATATTTAATTTCACAATTTTGTTTTTATTTTTTGAAACTCCTGAAAAGAAATAGAGAAAAACAAAAAATCAGATGAAAAATGCGGCAACACGACAAGAATCAAATGGAAGTTGTTTATAGAAAGGCTCTCAAAAGTGGACTTTTGTTTACTAGGAATTGTTGGGGCAGATAAGGCATTAAATGCAATGAAAGGATAAAATAGTTTTGTGATAACAAACTCTATAATTAGACCGGATTGCTAACAAATATATTTTGTATTTGTATTAGGTACTTATCGATATTTCAGCGTTTCGCGTCATAAATGTTATGACGAAACGAAAATTCTATACTTTTAATATATTAATGCCATGATATAGTCTTTTTTGAATGCATTTATAATGTAGATACAAATTGAACCTAATGTAGGACGGATGTCCGAAACATTGTTCCAATAATAATCAAACGATTTTTAGTTAATTAAAAGCGAATTTATTTTAAATGAATTAGTGTAGATACAAATACATATTCCATTCCAATAGAATATTTTAAATAGAAGAATCTCTCTTTGCGCACTAAATTAATTTGCAAAGATTTAAATTAATATGCAGATACTTGGAATATGGGAGAATATCTTAGGTAAATAATAATTCGACCATTATTTTTAACCCATTAAAACTTGTAATAATTTTATTAGCCTCTGGACTTATACAATTAAGTACGTGAATAAGAAATAATAATCGGTTTTTGATTTATTTACTTTGTTATACTACATGTAAACACGAAGAATTTAGCAAATTCAGGGTAACATTCCATAACGTTTACTTTTCCAGCAGGATTATTGTAAAGATCCAGGTATTAAACGAAGGATATTATAAATCTACACTAAATTCAGTCTATAATCTACTTACCCGAAATATCACAAAAACAATAAATTATTACTTCCAGATATTACATGCCACGGACACTGCTTGTTATTGTTCTTGTTAAGTTTACAGGGATTATAAAAGTGGCGGTTACAATGCTGTCAAGAGGACGCGGATAACGGCTTTCGGCCCAGTCCCGATTAATTCCGCATGCAGGCACAAATTTCCTAGTTTTATACATTTTTCCATTTCTGTGGGGGCCTGGAATAAGTAATGAAAATTGTAAAGGAACAGTGCACTCATCAGAATGAAACATGAGTTTTATTTGTACTTACTGCGTAGGTATATTCTATTTTTGTACCTTGCATAAAGCCTTAATTTTGGTAGAATCATTCGTCCAGTCTTGTTCAAAGGTGACAAATCCGTCAATATCACTCATTGGCATCGTTGAAGGAACAATAGCAATACCAAAATCATTCCGAGAGTGAAAGTAATGTCGAATGACTATGCCCATAGATCCTATATCATACGACAGTACTCCCGCAGTATGATAACTGCGTAAAAAATAGATATGAGTTATTACTGTATGAAAAATTAAATAAATCAAATACATTTCAAAATAAACAATGATGTACATACGTACATGCTTAAAATAAATCCGACGAGATAATATAGAATTATGTTGATAGTTCGAAAGAAACCTCTTACCTGTTCGTTTGCCCATAGTTATGCGTACAAAATGGCTGAATATTACTTAGTAACGAAATGTAAATTTGGCATTCATCATCAAAATTTTGAAAATTCTGAAGCATCTCGGGTGTGTTGTTTTCTATAAAAATCAATTTAAAAATTATTGCAGCGTAGAAATTAACTGGTGTCACTACAATGGAACCCGCAAGAATTAATTCAACCTTTAAAATCTTACTAAAAATGATTGCACAAGCATGTGATTGGGTGTTTGGAAATTTTTGCAAATCCACAACAGTCGAATTCGTTTCCTTTTGGAAGATTTTCCACGACAGAGGTTCGTAAATTTCACTACATATAACCCTTTGCAATTCTACAATTTTAGTAACAATTGTCTCATTAACCGATTCCAGTAGCTGCAAATCAATATCATCTGGTTCTTCAATTTCCCCAACCAGTTCACTCAAGTCTTCGTTTTTGTGACTAAAAATGAAGCTCTCATAAATAATTCGTGTCGTATTTGACATCATTCCTTTTTAAAATACGTTAAAGATATTAATCATTTTTCGAAATAAATGGATACGTGGTTAACACAGGATTCTTATATTTATTTGCCAAGCTTTCGTGCACAGTCAGTGAACATCTTCAGGGCGAGATTAAGAATAAAGATAAACAACTTACATTTTATCCACCATCATTTTCAACAGATTGTAATCGCTTTCATCGGCTTGGTGGCCGTCTGTATTCGTTGAGCTGTGTGTGGGAAATAGTTCGATACAATTAGGATTATTAACAATTTAGATTACACTGGTCAAATTTATTGATTTCAATTCATATTCCATTTCTTTTTGACGTCCTTTCTTTTAATAAAAAAATAGTGTCACCTGCTCTCGTAATGTTTTTTTATTGCCTCGATTGTTTGGCAAAATCTGTTTGCTTTGAAAACCTTGTCCCACCTATGAAATCCCATGTTGTGCTCATTAAAAATTGTGATTTCAAAAACAAATCTTATTTACGATTGTAATCAAACAAAGATTCCCACCGCCGAACTTTGTCTTCAAGCTCTAAATTTTTGATTTCCAACGCGCTTGCAAGAGTTTTTGCATTTCCAGCTTCAACTTCTGCATTGTACAATTGAATGTTCATGTTGAATTTTGAAATTAAGTTGTCCATTTTAGTTGCATGAAGAATCTCGCCCCTAAAACCAATTTTTACCATTAAATTCTTGACCATGAGCAATTGAATTAAATAATCTTGTAATTCTTGTAAATAGATAACACAACTGACATGCTTTTAGAATCGTTTCCTGCCGGTTTAGCAGCCACGTCTTTCAAATAATTCCGCGGATGGTTGTTAAAATTGCTGATTGAGCCACCGCTTTTGTACCACAATTCCATTGCTTTGATCTGATGATCCGTAAGAATTTCCAGCGGAATAACGTAATCTCGGAATTCCCGTTCTTCCATATTAGGATACCGAACCCAATTTAATGGCGCTGCAAGGACGTCTCTTAAATTTTCGGGAGAAATGAGCTTGCCCTCATTTTTCAATGCGTTCATCCCCCATCTGCATACAAATAAATAACGTAATTACTGAAAATAACGTAATAACTATTTTACTACCAGTAGCAAAACTTTGAAGTTAAATAATTTATATGATATACCTAATAACTGCGCTTAATACTTCGATTTCGGATTCAATCTTCAACTTATCTTGAATAAGGATCTCACCAAAGTCCTCCAATGACAACTGCAAAATTTGATTTCCTTGCAACATTGTTGGACCATTTCTAGACAATATTTCAGACGAAACTATTACCATATTAATTATTATCACATGCAATGAAATTAAATAATTATTATTGCAGTTTGATTTAAATTAATTTAAAAGTATTATAATTTACTGCAGAACATTCTCCAACGCCTTTTCACGCAGACTCTCAAACCCAAAACATTGAATTAAAAATTTTTCCAAGCTTTTTTTATCATCAAAAACATTTTCTCTAGTTTGAGCTTCCTGAAACACCCATTCACAAACTTCTTCAACGAAACTGTAGAATCCAAATCGGGTTGCAGTTTCAACCAAGTCACAAGTTTCTTGCAAATTTGTGAATTTCCAGCTCATTTCTAAAATGACGCACTGAAATGGAAATAAATTGTAAATTAATAAGCACAAAAATTCAATTATCCTTGATAGAACTGAGAATTTATGTTATTTAAATAATGCGCGGCGAATTAATTTTTAATATTTAAATACCTCCAACATTGTTTTGAAAGACCGGGGAACAATTTCCGGAAATTTAAGCCTTCCATTGAATTCACATACTTTTTTAATTGACTTCTCAAAGCGACGAGAAGAGATCTTGGCAAGACATTTATTCACAACGAATTCCTCTTCAGTTGGGCCAACAAGGATTACAATATTGTTGGGATTGTCAGGACGTCCTTCAAGCATTTCTTTCTTTATGATCGGCAGTCGATCTTGAATTAATCCCTCTCCAGCATTGAACTCGGCCGGACGGGGCGCTAAAGAAAACATTATTGGAAATTTTAAAAGTGTCGTTGATTTTGAAAATAATTAATAGTTTTTATTTTTGTTGTTGCAATTTCCAATAATTGTCGGGCAAATTATATGTAAGGAATACAAGAAATGTTGAACTCTCTAAACCAAAGTGCAGACGTGAATGCAACTCGTTATAAATGTAGTACGACCGCACTTATCATATTCAAGGTTGATGTAATCAGCTAAATGATAAAATTTCATTGTGGAATTCGTATTGTCGTTTTTATTCCCGACAAAAACGTTTTGCAGGTCGTGCGCATTATATTTGCCGCCTAATCAATAAATGGTGGGAACACAATGCTCATACGAATTTTATTTAATCAAATGTTAAATAATAATACTTTAATAAATGCAGACTTTTTATAAAGGCTCTCTTTATAAGAGCAAACTCCTTGTAACGGCAACAATATTTGTGCTTTAGAAATAATTTTGTATGAAATTGTGACTTATAAAAGCAAAACTTTATAACAGTCATATTTTACAGTTTCATGGGGTGCCGTTATAAAAAAGTTTCGCCTTAATAAAGAGTTTTATCTGTGAATGAAACAATAAAAATGAAATTATTTGTAGTACAAAGATGAAGATGCAATAAGAATGGGGATTCTAAGAATTAATTTTAATTTTCCTCCATTAACTACATAAATAGGAAAAATGTACATTAAAACTTTTAAAATTTCCTAATAAATTGTGCTACTGATTTGGAAAATGGGTTTCAAAGATAATATAATAAATAATAATTTGAAAGTGCTACTATATTGTAAAATTCTTGGTTGTAACGTCAAAATTTTTATACGTATGTAAGTACTTCTGAATCTTCATAAATTAACACTTCAGCACATGGTAGCTCCCCACTAGAAAAATTGTTAACCGCGACCACGTCCAGGGCATCCTAATCGTGGGTGGCAAGGTCCACTTCCAAGTCGGTAAGTTGGTCTCGGTCTCGGCCGCGATCTTCTCCCGCCACAAACTGAAGGATGACAGGGTCCACTGCCGAGAGTCTGTCGGGTTTCGTAATTTCCATCTAGAGCAGACACCAATAGTAGTTAATAATTATTAGGCATATTCAATCACTATTTTGCAAAGAAAGTAATCTTTGTGTATTGTTAAAATTGTGTGTACTAATTTACTTGAACAGAAGTATTCTATATAAAATATTATCAATTTATGTGGATTAATTTTGAAGCTAAATGTAAAAAGTCGAGAAATATTCGTAATTTTTACCTTCAGCCTCTTGTGCTTGGGCCGAAGATAGAATGGCAATGCAAGCGATGGCCAAAAGAGTGAAAATAATTAATTTGTTCATGTTGAAAATGGCTGATTAGAAAATATCTATAGAGAAATCAAAATTTTATATAAAAGTTAACACAGTGAAATGTTGGAATCGACTGGGAATTAGAAGAGCGGGTGCCGCTTTTATATTACAGATATTAGCAAAGTAGTTTCCGCAATATTAAAAATACCTTTGACAGGATGCGCTATTTGACAATTTTGAGCGATAATTTTCCACGTGAAAACAAAATAAAACAGAAATGCGGTCGTGTCTGAACCGCAAACAAACTTCCTGGAGCATGTAGTAACGGGCGTAGAGGAACTGTTGCATAATAATAAAATAAGAAATAATACTTTCAAATTAATTTCCAACCTTATGGCGTTTACATCATTGTAGCGGTTTTGTAACACAGTTGTTTCATGCACAAATTATATTAAGGAAAAATCTACAGAAAATAATAGTGCTGGTATATTTCATAAAATTAAATATTGCTGCCAATTGTAACGCCACATGCTTGCTGTACGCTCAACGATGTTGATTTTGTTGTGATCTTATAAATTTATTCCAAGCTCCCTTGAATTTATTCAGAAATGCGCTAGAGTACGTCAGTACGAGGAATCATGTCGAGAATATTTAATTTTGAAAGATCTTAAAGCCACTTAAAAAATTAGCTGCGCTATCAATCGGAAAACAGTTGGCCTGTCTAATCTGAGCTCAGTTGTGTAAATATGACAGGATATAATTAAACATTTTAACAACATCAATTTCATTATTCATTTTCAATATTTTATTCTGAAAAGGCAAATATAACTATCTCCACAGTTGTTAAAATGCAACAAGAATGACTCCAGCTTCCAAATATTATTTTTAAAACTTGGAATGCAAAAGTGACAATTGGGTCAAAATTTTTAGTTGATTAAATTGTGAAAGATCTTAACGCCGTTTTAAGTGTTACCGGTGAGTATGGACCATTTACTCGACAAGCTATAATCTACTGAACAAAAACATGTAAATGTCAATACATTTAACGTGTTCATTATAAAAATCGTGTTACATAAGGTTAAAAAAGGAAACACAACTATCACCACATAGTTACTAAAATATGCAAAAAGAATGACCACAGCGCCCGAATATTGTTTTTAAAGCTTGTATTGTAAAAAGTGACGTTTATTTTAACCATTGCAAATGCACATAAGCGGTAGACAATGGGGAATATTTTCCTACTCTAATTCACGCGTGAAGCAATTTTCCAACAGCAGTCCTGGGAATGGTTTTGTCTTCCAGAAGCTCCAACAGTTAGTGGAATAAAATCACATTTAAATCATTTTGTATAATCGATTTAATTTTTAATGTAATTAGGGATTTATAATTCGGCAAAAAATGTCTATGCTTGTAAATATCAATTGGTTTTTTTAAACCAATCATTTTACGTTAATTTTTGGTCAACAGAAAAATTTATACATCCTACAATTATTTGAATTCAATAATATACAATAATGTAATTTTGTTGTAGAATAATTTTCTAAATTAAAATTGACGCCAAGAATTTATTTTGTGATACCAGCGCCAAGGTTAGAAGTATTGGATCGGCGACAAAATTGAGAGATAGCGTTATACGTTTGAAAATATACTTGATGTCATCAGCTCGTCTACATTAAAATCTAATTTTGATTTTGCAGCCAAAAACAAATTAACTACAGTGCAGATTTGTATTTTTCTAGTGTTTTTCTTGGGCGCCACATCACTGTGTGCGTTGCTGAAGATGACAAAAATAACATTGATTTACTACTATTTAATAATTTAAAAAAAGGAAATTCTTTAGACATTTGAATAATAACAATAAATGCTTCTAATAATCCAAAATCAGATAAAAGTTTTTACCAACAGGAAATAAATTCTTGTCAGTTCATTCATAATCTGTTAGGATTCCCCATGCGCAAATAGCTTGCCGTTCCCTGGAAATTATATTGGAAGAGCGAGAGTTGCCTTGCTGTCATGCCCCGCTCCCTGCTTTCATATCCGTAATGCTCATGAGAATCTCAGAGGCACAAAAGTATAGAGGAAACCTGGAAAGCACGTCAGTTGGCTGTGGGACGCGACGGTGAAAGCTCCGTTGTGCAAGGCATCGTACTGTATATGTAGCTCAAGAAGAGGATGAAATGTTTCTTGTTACTAGATTTTCTGATTTATTTTTTTTGTATGAAATATTATTCTGTCATTGGTTTTTCTTGTTTATTGTTTACTTATTGTTTTAGTTTAACGCCTGTTGTTAAATTTAGTTCCATGTAGATTCATAGATCTTAATTCCAATTCAACTTTAACTTTAATTTCAAGTTTTCTTTTTAACTTTAATTTCATATTTATTTTCAAATTAATTTCATATTTATTTTCAAATTAATTTCATATTTATTTTCAAATTAATTTCATATTTATTTTTAAATTAATTTCATATTTCTTTCTAAATTATTTCGTATTAATTTTTTAATTCAACGTAATATTTCGTATTTACGCAATCATTTCCGTAAAAACGAAATCCTAAAATAAATCCTTAAAATATCTTTAAAAAAGAAAAACACAAATTAAAAAACATTTTTGATAAAACTTTAAAAAACCATTAAAAATGATAAATAAAAAGTAAAAAAAACAAATTCTTTGAAAAAACTTTTAAAAATCTTTAAAAAAGAAGGGCAAAAATTAAAAAAAACCAAATTTAAAAAAAATTGTAAAAAACCGTTAAAAAGGATAGGCGAAAAGTAAAAAAACAAAATTAAAAAAAAAAACTTTAAAAAAGATAGGCGAAAAGTAATAAAAAAAATTGAAAAATTCTCAAATGTTTAAAAAGGTCACCAGCATTTAAAAATACAAAATATATTGTAAAACAAAAAGATAAATCGAGGAACACACGCTCTCATCCGAACTCGTCCAAGGTTAATTAAAAAAGGAGCTCAAATATGCGTAAACACATCTTTTGATGTCACACTTATTCCCGTGATGAGCTTTAATTTGATGATGCGTTAGAGAATCTCCCATGGAGTAAACTAAGAAGAAATGAAGTCTAAATGGGAGAAGTATTAGTACTAGAAATATATACATGACGTACATAATAATACACACAGAGTATATAAAGAAATGAATAATGCTATAGAACTAAAACTCTGGCTTTTGGAATAATAAAATGGAAATTAAATTACTCAAATCCTTCTCTCGCTTTTATCATTTTACAACTATTACAACCCATATACCACATTCCCTATGTTTTATTTACAGCCGCCGCGTGGATTTACACGTGCCCGCTCGGTCATCACCAGCCGTGAATGGCGCTTAAGAAAAAGGGCCAACGACGTCAAAGCTCTAACAATAAGGAGAGCACCGTTCGCTCCAAGACTTCTCATTTCCCCTTAAACTCGCTCGCTCAGCGGTGTTGCTCCAGACCTTGAAAATGGCAACGGCCCTTGAGCAAACATAGGGAATCCCTATACATATAAAGAAAGTATAAAGCGGATATAAATGTAACAATTGTATACCAAAAACATTTGGAGCTTATGGAACTTTGTGTGTGAGAGAGAGAGAGAGAAAGAGAGAGAAAGCGTGGAAAAGGTAAAAAGGTATTAGTGAAATGCATTTCATCCCTCATCCTATTGTGTGTATGTGTGTGTGTTTGCGGGAATAGAAATATACGGGGGATGTGGGGCATTGCTAATCCACTGGCCTACTTCCCCCCTATCCGCATGCATTCTGGGTCAGTCAACAGATTTTTGCAACTGTTCCTTCTTCTCCTTTGATCGCTTCTCATAAAACTTTTCTCTCTCTCTCTCTCTCTCTTTCTCTTCCCCAACAAATATTTCTCACGCTTTTAGCAATTGATCCCAATACTTTTTATATGGGGGGAACTCAAATCCGGAGAATGTTCATTCATAAAATTCGGGCGTGTGGATTTAATGCTCAATTTCCCATATTTTTCTTATGCGTTTTTACAGGTTTCACGTCTTTTTATTTAGTTTTTTTATTTTACCAGAATTTAGAAATATTTTTGTAAATAAATATTTGTGCATGGACAATTTTTTAAAATAAATATTTGAGTATGGACAATTTTTGAAAATAAATATTTGAGTATTGACAATTTTTGAAAATAAATATTTGTATGTAGACAATTTTTGAAAATAAATATTTGTATGTAAACAATTTTTGAAAATTAATATTTGAGTATGGACAATTTTTAAAAATAAATATTTGTGTATAGACAAATTTTAAAAATAAATATTTGTATGTAGACAATTTAAAAAAAACATTTGTATATGGACAATTTTTAAAATAATTATTTGTATGGACAATTTTTTAAAATTAATATTTGTACGGACAATTTTTTTAAATTAACATTTGCACGGACAATTTTTTAAAATTAATATTTGTATGGACAATTTTTTTAAATTAATATTTGTTGGGACAATTTTTTTAAATTAACATTTGTATGGACAATTTTTTTAAATTAACATTTGTACGGACAATTTTTTTAAATTAATATTTGTATGGACAATTTTTTAAAATGAATATTTGTATGTAGACAATTTTTTAAAATGAATATTTGTGTATATACAATTTTTTAAATGAATATTTGTGTAAAGCCAATGTTTTTAAAATGAGTATTTGTGTAAAGCCAATTTTTTCAAATGAATATTCCCATGTTCTAGAAACTAATAACAAGTACAAGGAATAAATTGGCAGTACACATGTATTTCCGCGGGGCGAACCTGCCGTGGATGGGAAATAAATGCCAGGCGGGTGCTCCAATGGAGAAATGGAGCCGCGACTGACGTCATAGCGTTGTTGTTGTGAGGCTATGGAGGGCTTGTTAGGTTGGATGGAGAGGAAGAAGACGAAGGAAAGAGGAAGAAGCGTGCGGATGTGGAGTACCTTTGTGGGAGAAAAGTTGAATGAAGATATACTGGAAGGTATTGGGTGCGTGTGTTTAAGTGCTTATATATGTATATAACGTATATATCTATATACGTATTTGGTGCTCCCAATGCACGTGTTCCTATTTTAAAGGCCTTTCCATTTTTGACGTCGGAACATATAATATGCTTGGGATTCATTTAATAATACATCAACGGGAAATTGCTGCTGATTGTACAAAATTTTACTTGTAGTATAGGGAGCCCATGGCGATGGCGGGTGTTTTGCTTTTGTTTTTGGCATATGACGCATGTATATGGCCTTTTATTGTTTTAGTATGTAGAAGCTAATGGATGTAGATTTATTTATGTAGTGTTTGGGATCATGTATGTATGTATAATAAAGAGGACGATTAGGGCCTGGATATTGTCGGTGTTGAGAATTTATGGCTTTGTGTGCAAAAAAGTGCAAACAGTGTGCAAAAAATGGACACAGTATAAAAGTTTGTTTATTTTTATTTTTTTTAAATTATTCTGTAAATTTGCATTGCCAGCACAAAAGGAACAATTTATGGTTTTGGGGACAAATCTGTAAGTAAATGTGCATTTTGTGAGCGTATTTTGTGTGTAAATTTGTATTTTTACAGCAATTTTGAATGCCAATTTGTATTTTTGTGCAAATTTATGCGTAAATTTATATTTTTTGTGCAAATGTGTGTGTAAATTTATACGTTTTTTGTAAATTTGTGTGTAAATTTATATTTTTGTGCAAATTTGTATGTAAATTTAAATTTTTTGTGCACATGTGTGTGCAAATGTATATTTTTTGTGTGAAATTTGTGTGTAAATTTATATTTTTTGTGCAAATTTGTTTATAAATTTTTACTTTTTGTGCAAATTTGTGTGCAAATTTCGCGGATACATAAATATTTGTTTTGCACGTTTGGTGTGTAAATTTATGTTGTTTGTACAAATTTGTATTTTTTGTGTGCGTAATTTATTTCTTGCAAAATAATCAAAATTATTTTAAACAAGGTGTTGAAAGTTTGTTTTATATTATATTACTAAATAAATTTTTCACAAATAATGTTAATGACGTAAACGCCGTTTTCTAATTTAAACGGAGGAGATTCCATCACAGTTGCACTGTGTTGAATACCGGTTATCGTGATAAGAAAAAGTGATTTTACTTGAGACTAGACAATTTTATACTCTTTGAGGACAAATTAGTATTTTTGAACAATTTTGTTTGTGCATTTATATTGTTCGTACAAATTGTGTGAAAATTTGTAGTTTTGGTGCAAATTTGTGTAAAATGTGTAGTTGTTTTGCAAATATATATTTTCTTGTTGTTTTCGTGTTGAATTCATAAATATTTTAGTGTTATTTTTACATGTTTGTCTACATTTTCATAGCTAAATGTAAATTTTAAAATTTAAAATATTGTACCATTAAGTTTTTCCCAAAGATTTACATGTACTTACGATTTAACATTTTTAAAACTTTTTATTTACAAATGCCATATGCATTTTGCATACATTGTATCAAATCCTTGCAAAATCATATCCTCAACTTGATTCTTCAAAATGGCAACTGACGCTATGAGCTTATAATTGAATATAAATATTTTGCGGGAGCCAATATACATATGTACAAGTGTACACGCATATATATGTCGCTTATAAATTTTTTATATCCCTTTCGTGCCTACGCGTAAGCCGCTTATTTATACGTGCGGTTTATTGCCTGACTGACTTTTTCCCTCTTGTTTTTCCTCCAGGATAACTATGTCCTAGATTGTCCCCAACACTGTGGTGTGCATGTGTTTCCTCTCTCGAGGGTTTTGTCCTCCACTGTTGTTTGATCGTGTGCCTAATAGGCTTATATAACATGCCTTGCGATTATGCCATTATTAAAAGTCAAACGGGATTGAGGACAGCGGTGCTCATATCATTAGTCAGGTTTAGTCTTTTTTTTCTCTCTCTCTCTCTCACTTTTTTTCCTTCGTCTTTTTTTGTTTATCCATATCAGTCAGTGGGACACCATGAGTAATTTGATGCTTCGGGCATTTATGTCATTCTTTGGTTTTTCCTGCGTGTGTGTCTGTGTGTGTGTGTGCATTCTGAAGCCTGATTTTCTAGCCTACTTTTCTTAGCCATGGATTTGGGTTTCCATTTAATTATTGCTAGAATTTTTTATTGTTTTTCCGAGAAATATTTGCGAGTGGATTTGCGGCTTTAATTACATTGTCCCACAAAATTGTTAGTGTATTTTACTTTTTTTTAATTCAATACAAAATAATTTAAAAATTTTTTAAATTCGAAAAAGAGAATTTTTGAAATAAAACACCTTTTTTTAACAAATTTTTTATCTTGCTGCCGTATTTATTTAATAAATATGCGGGAACCTCAAAATTATTTAAAACATTGTTTAAAAGTTTTTTTTAGTAAATTAAATAAATTTGATTATTTAAAATTATTAAATAAAAATTATTAAAGTAAATTAAATTAAATTTTTACAAACTATGACTAATTTTAACGCCACTTTTTAATTTCACCGGCTTGCGAATATTTGTGATAAGGTAGCTTTCTCAAAACTAAAATGATAAAGAAAATCGTTACATAATTGAGGTCAGAAAAACGATTCTCCAGCTGCACCACATATTTCTAAAAAAAAAAGAAAATATAGAAACAATTACACTAAAAAGTCATAAAAAATAAGTAAACCGCGGGAAAATCAATGTTGTCTTTGAAACTGGACACTATATTGTATTCTATTGGTTTTTGTGCACTGACGCTCATCCTTATATATTATTATTAGGGGAGAGAAAAAAAATGTTTACACAGAGGGAATTTGTCCGCCGCACCGCGGCTATTTAGGCCAAGGCATTATTAATTAGCGGTGCAGAAGAGAGGGAGCGGAGACTTGACATGGCGTGAAAATTGATTGTCACCGGAAATTACACACTTCTCCGCTTTTCTGAGACGGGAGCCGATCGCTTATTCCCCGCTTTGGGCCACTCTATCTACATGTGAACGTATTATATGTATGTAGAATGACGCCGTAAAATAAATGGCAAATTTTTTCGCGTGGATAAGGATCTTCTACATTACAGTAGAATCTAACTGCTGATGAGGGAAAAGGAAGGAAATTATGTAGATACAAATCGTTGGGGCTAAAGGAGTAAATGTGCTAATATTGTTTTTAAGCCGTAACGTTATGAAAATTTTAGCACCTTTTCATGTTTTTAACCGACGAAATGCTGTCAATGCTTATAACGGGAACTTAAGAAAATAGAGTCTATAGATAGAGTTTCCATAGGAAATACTCACGGCACTTCCTCTGTTTCCTGAATTCTTATTGGTTGGTTCGGTTCCAAATTTAACATGGAAATGTAACTTACATGTGTTATTTGTGGAATATTTTCCCTTAAATTAAATAATTTTAAATTTAGGAGTACGCACAATTTTAATGAAAAAAACTTATTAAATTGTATTTAATAGTGTGGTTAAAATTTTGTTTAATTTAATTTTGAACGATCTTAAAGCCATTTGAAGTTTTTTTGTTTCTCATGATAATGTTCACTTTAAATGCAAAAATTGTTGGATTTTAGTTTCAACAAGACGATTTTCAATATTTCATCATTAAAAGGCAAATTTAACTATTTCAGCAGTTGCTTAAATGCAGTAAGAATGACTACAGCTTCCAAGTATTATTTTTAAAGTTTGAAATGCAAAAGTGACCATTGGGTCAAAAGTTTTAGGTGATTAAATTGTGAAAGATCTTAACGCCGTTTTGAAAGTGTTAGCTGGGTTTAACCAGGAGCAGTTATGCAAGATAGAGCATCATCTTTAAAATGTAAATATAACAAATTCAAAAATTTTCCTTACAAAAATCATGTTACATAATGTTAAAAATGCAAATAAAACTATCTCCACAGTTGCTACAATATCCAATAAGAATGACCACAGCGTCCGAAATTATTTTTAAAGTTTGGAATGCAAAAGTGACTATCTTGTTTATTTTACCCATTGCAATCGCACATAAGCGGTAGAAACTGCTGGAATATTTCCCCTTTCTACAACATATGCAATAAGACTATAATCAGCAGTTTTCCATAGCAGCAACAGCGGGATTTTCTTTGCCGTATAAATGCGCTATACTCATGACATTGTAAACAATTTGGCCATATGCTTTTAAACATCATAGTCATCAGTTTTGCATTGGCATATTTGTGAAATTTCTTTTAACCGTATATAGTCATTCTTGCATTTTAGCAACTGTGTAGGCCGTTATATCTGCGTCTTTAATAACGAGAATTTACATAATAATTTTTTGTTTGTACAAACAAACTTTAAATTAAAATTCAGACTTCAGACGTCATTTGTTGCCTATAATAATAGGCTCTATTCCAGGTATGAACTAGGAGCCCAAAATCCAATGCGTAAATAAATGCACGCTCCAAATCGCGATGGGATGCAAAGAAAAGAAAAACAAAATATTTTCTGAAGATCCCAAGCTCAATGCGCATAATGGACACACACGGGCCTAATGTCCTGTAAAATGGAGCAATTTGACGGATGATTGGAGGAGGAAAAGTTAGTGGAAGTAAATAAATTTATTATGGGGGAAATACATATATACAGCCCTATATAAGTTATACATGTATATGTACATATATGTATTTCGTCTGTGTGCATATGTACGTACATGTATTAGGTATGTGTACATATGTACGTACATTTATTAAGTAGGTTTACATATGTACATACATGTGAAATCATACAACACATTTAATTTCAAGAGTAGTTCTATGTTTTCAGAAGTCTGCTGCTGGGAAAAATCAACATTGAGAGCAGCAGAGAAGAAGCTAAAATGAAAAAAATACTTTTTCTGCGTAGTATTATGAAACCCTCCGTCGAGGAATTTCCCAACGTTAAACAACATTTAATGAGTTCAAAAACATATGTCGGAGGATATTATAAATTCTGCGTAAATGCGAGAAAGTTATGGCTTTTTAGCATTGAGGACACAGAGCCTATGTATATCTTTGGCGGAAGATCCGAATGTACCAATTTCTATCTCTCCTATAATAAAATTAGCACCTTTTGATACTTCACTGACGATATAGACTATATTCTATAGTACAGCGAGTATATGCAAAAGACAAGGATTATAGATATAAAGGAGGAGATACGTAATCATAATAATAATTCACAAAAAATAGGGAGCAGAGACGAAGAAGATCCGAGGGTTTTCATTCATAAGAAGAACCAACAGAGAATTTCCCATGCGCAAAAGGAATGTTGTCAAAAGAGAAAGTTTACAGAGCGAGAAAGTTGCCTTTCGTTCACAGTCAGCGAGAGAGAGAGAGAGAGAAAAAGAAGCATAAAAGGGAAACAAACTTGAAACTTCCAAGTCAGTTGACGGTAGGAGCTCGTGCTTGATGTATATAATAGGGAAATAAAATATACAAAGAATTTATTTGCTAAAATATATTTTCTCCACTGGGGGAATATTCGCCAAAAATAAGAAAATTACGTATAAACATTTTCTGAATTTGGTACTGAGCTATAGGATTTTGAATAAAGAAATTTAAATTCAAAAACTTAATTAATAAAATTTACCTGGAAAAACTACCAAATTTTGGTACAAATTGAAGCTAAAAGGTAGGAAGAATAAAAGATATTTTGGGAATTAAAAATAATTCGGAGAAAATTCACGAATAAATTAGAATTTTAAAAAATAAATAATAAGCGCTCTTAAATCAAAAGACGGAAAATGTCTCAAGAGCTGCTTATCGTCAGCGAGAAAGTTTACCTGAATAAGCGGAAGATTAGCAAGAGCTCCCATAATATTTACTTGGAGGTGAGTTTTCTCTTTTTTTTTAACAATCTAGAAATCTATAAATATAATGGGAATTTTGTAAATTACAATATTTCGTAAAAATTTTCCAAGCGTATTTTTATAATTTCTGACGCCGTTCAAAACAAATAATGAATTTATTCCTTCGTTTTACCAGTTTAATAAATTTGTTTCCCTTTAAAAACAGTAGATTTTGTGATTTTCTTTACAACTTGCAATAATTAGACAATTCCGCAACTGAATATTAAAATGAATAAATACTTTTAAATCCTTTTTTATAAAACAGGTGCCAAGCGGAAATGGCTACAATTACTCCCAACTCATCAACCCGCGGGACTACAATATGAACAACAATAGTTGGAATAACAATGGACGGCAGCGCTCCAGCTCCATGACAACCTCTCCGGTTAAGATGGCAAATTCCCATAAGCCCCGCAGACGACGGAGTTTGTCGCCCAGGCTGACGGGTAAATAAAAACTTTTTATTATTAAATAATCCCTTAAATTAGTAGGGTAAATTCAAAGGTAATAGTCTAACACAAACATTGACATAATTATTATTAAAATCTTGCTAAAATAATTTTTAATATCGCTTTTAATTCAGCTTGAAAATTTCTGAAGAACTTTTATACTAAAAATTTAGCTATAGAAATTGCGTATTAATATACAGATATAAACAAAATTTTCATGCGAATTTCCTTTATATTTGCATTTGCGTTAAAATTACGAACTTAAAACAGAAAATGTAAATACAAAAAGTATTGTAAACTCGAGCATGTCAAAATGAGTTAAAATGCAATTTCATAATAATTAGGAACGTTAACTGGTTCACAATTAAGAACCTCATCTGTAGAATCGTCAATTTTTCTAAATTCAACGCCGCTTAAAATTAATTCACATCCTCTTTATAATTGCATAGGTGATAAGATGAGCTTGCCCAAGGTTTGACAAATTTGTCGATTTTGATATTACAGCAAAAAGCAACTCGAACATTCTTGAGACAATCCAGCGGCGCTCATCTGTAAATTCCATTGCTACTACGGCCACGAACCGCTCTCTTCAGGTAATTAATTTTTAAATTTTAATTATCAGACATTTATTTTTCCTGCAGTAAATATTTGTATATTTCATAATAATACTTAATTTTTACATATATTTTAATTTTGTTTGATTTCCACGCCGAATTGTATTTTGTGGGTGCGGATGGAATAAAAATGTGTTGATATCAGTTAAACATGGAAGCATTGGTTGGTTGAAAAATAAAAGGGAATAATTCATATTCTGATACTTTGGATAATTCCCCAAGAAACAACAATAAGCATTGACACGCTCCTATCATAACAAATTCAACATTCAAATCTCTTATTGGGATTCTGAGCGGAGCGCTTGTTGTTGTATAAATAGGATCACAAAAATAGAATGAAAAGCGCATGAAATTTTTTTGTTATAGAAGAAATCCTACTACAAAACGTGGCGTGGATAAATATAATAAATGCATAAGCAATCCTTAAATTTAATTTTACCGCCGATCTCTCCGAATGTAAATTTCGTGTATATGGAATACAATAATAATAAATTTTGTATTTTTTTCTTTATTTTGTTTTGTTTGCATATACATATATGTGGACAATGTAAACAGCCGAAGCCGATAACAAAGCGAATCAACATCCTCGTAATCGGTGGGGAGAATGCAGGGAAGGCTTGTCTGGCTGAATTCCTAAACGGCTCCTCCATCTCCTCCAGCTGCTCCAGTGATGAATGGGGAGGTAAGAGAATTTCTTATTCTTATATAAGTTCTTATGTATAACTATTTCATCAGCAAAAGATCCTAAAGTACTAATTTCTATACCCACAACATACTAGAAGTTAGCACTTTTTGATACTCCGCCAATTTATTCTATAAATATGCCTCACATTTATAAGCACACATGTACATATCATGGGTTAAACATGAAAAGGTGCTATAAATTGTCGTAACGTTATGGCTTAAAAATCATTTTAGCACCTTTTCCTGTTTAACCGTCATTGTGCTAAAAATGATTTTTAAGCCTTAACGTTACGACAATTTATAGCACCTTTTCATGTTTAACCGTCATGGTGCTAAAATGACTTTTAAGCCAGAACGTTACGACAATTATAGCACCTTTTCATGTTTAACCGTCAAGGTGCTAAAATGACTTTTAAGCCATAACGTTACGACCATTATAGCACCTTTTCATGTTTAACCGACGATATAAGAACGGGCTCATATTTATTATCATTATTACGTGCATACGTACATCCATAATGCATTTAATCTGGGAAAGATCCCGAAGTACTAATTTCTATCCCTTCCATATTGAAATTGGTACTTTTTGATACTTCGCCGATGATATAAAAGGCTCACTCAGAAATTCATCCCCTGTATGCTCGCATTCCCATTCACCACCACCACCACCAGCACACGTCATCCATTACATATAGATGATCATCTCCGCCATGATCTTCATATGTGTTCTCATCATCATCCGCTCCTCTCTCTCATCATTCATGTATTACAATTCAAAACCTTACATATATTTATATATGTTCTCATTCTTTTTCCCCTCAAAAAGTATTTCACCATGTTCTCGTCTCTTCTTGTTCCAGTTTATTGTAGTAGTAGTGCTTGTAATATGGAAATGTCAACAAGGTGTACAAGGAGCTGGTGCGGCTAGCAGGACATTTTTCATTTTGACTCCTTCCTAGCTTTCCCTTTCTCTCTTCCCCTTTCTCATCTGTTCCTGACGTCGTCCGTGATCTTCATATGTTTGCTTCCGCATACTTTACAACTACAACAACTTGATCCATCCCATGAACACACAAGTGCGTGTGTAGTACATGGGAATTACATGCGTTCTTGAGGGGGATTTTTATTCTTTGGAGTGGGCACTTCAGGGAAAGAGAGAGGAAGTACAATAGAGAATAGAATTTCGTTTCTATGCAGCAGGATTTGCGACTTTCAATTTTTAATTCTGTAATTTGACAATTTCATTTTCCATTTCCATTATATGATTAAAGCTTGTGTGGGAAATTCTTTGCTACATTCACTAATGCTGATTATTTATTTTGGAAGGCTAACGCCGTTTGTAACTTTTTTCCTCTGCGTAGCGATCATAAAGTTGGGTCATTCCCTATCTGTGCAGGAGAAAAAAGTGAATTTGGTTAGGTGCATGGTGAAGCAAGTAAATACAAAATGTTTTAGGATTTAAAAATTGTAATAAAATGACATAATTTTGGTTTGTATGCCGTGTATTGTTTGAATCACAAAAATAAAAATAAAATTTAAAGATTATTATTACAACTTCACGCCACTCAGAGCATATATTTGAATTTGCGGGAATTTTCCAGGTGCAATATCGTTAAGTACGTTTAGAAAAGGTTTGCTCAGGAAAAATAGTTTTACCAAGAAATTCCCCGTAAGTTCGCCTTGAAAAATCCCATTATTATTGTTAATAAAGAAATGAAAAGTTAGGAAGAAAAGAAATTGACTCCGCGGCTGAGGAGGATCATCATCCTCATCCTTCCTATAATACTACATAGGAGTTGAGAGAGTAAAGGGAAGCGGGGCATGGAGAGAGACGCGTATAATAATAAAGGAAGGCCTACATATCACAACTCTCTCACTTATTTTTGGTAGGCCAAGTACATTTTAGGTAGGTGAATGCACGTGGAGCTCCCATCGATTTCTCCTCAATTCATTTTATGAATGAAACAACTCCCCAGCATAGAGGCTTTCCACAGCATGGTCTGTACTATGGGCTTATGCTTTCACAGGCTTTCACATGCTTTCACATATATAGTCAACATACAGATGCGATCCTCGCACTCTCCCTGTTGTTCCTCACTCGTTCATAATGGAATTTAGGGACTTCCTTTTGGGATTTTTAAAAAGTTATTTGTTGTTCAACGACGGAGGAGAAAAAGAAGATTATTATGAAATATATGGGAATTATGTTGTTATTTTGGTGGTGGCGGGGTGAAAAGATCTTATAAGGATTCTATCGGATATTAACACTCGGATCGCCCTGTTGATATAATGGAGTAAGCCAAAAAGCTGAGAGAGCTTATGGTACATTTATAGAGACTTTTTTCCTTCTTCTCTACTTTCACCGCCAGCCAGCTGAGAGGGATTAAGAGAGCGTTCACCTCTCTTTCTTTCTTTCCCCTTTGTCTGCCCGGAAGAACACGGAAACTGTGCTGAGTTGAATGTTTGCGTGAATTATTTATTTTTGTTTTTCTTTCGCTATATTTACAAGTTTACAGTTTTATCTTCTTGGACAAATTTTCTCCTTCACTTAGACTAATTTCGCGAACGAAACCTACCAGAAGGTACAAATGTTCAGAATTTTACTGGGTGGCGTCAAAATAATTTTAATTTTTTTTTAATTTCAAAAAAAATAAATAATATTTACAATTTCCATTAGTTTATTAAATACAATCTTAGCTTAGCGTAAATATTTATTTTTAAACTTAAATTGCCCCGCCAAAATTTGTATTACACTACCCACAACTACAGTACTCCCAACCAGTATCTTTAAAAATCTGCGTTTTTTGCAAAAAATATGAAATGGCGTCAAAGTATTTTTAATTGTTTAAAATAATCAGAACAAAATTATTATTTTACGGAAATTTTGAAAAACGCATTTAAAGCGTTAGAAAAAACTAATTTTGAAAGTGAAAATTTATTAAATAAATAAAGTCCATGCAGGGAAGGCCAGAAGAGCGTGAGTGAATTCCGGAAAAAGTCAGGATTTCGTCAGGCATAGCGGGATTTCATTACAATGTGAAAGCATATGATATTACATATGTACCTAGATGTATGTTAGTATTGTTAGGGTACATATACAAACTTGGAAACTGCGTGGCGTTATGCCCTACATGGCTAATTCAATCAAGCAGCAGGCTGTATTATTAAAAGGACAAAAGGAAGAAGGGAGGAAGAAGCATCTGCGGGATCAATTGCTCATCCAAGGAATTAGGTCTCACGTACTTTCCCCTCATTTTCCTTTCTTTCCGGACGGAACTATGCGGCAACAATACGAAATTCCATTAGTAGGGGGATGCTGTGGTTTTGAGGCCTTTGCAAAATTCTGTTGTACGCTTTTGAAGAATATTAGTTGTCAGAGCTGAAATATCAAGGGCAGGGGTTTGATTTCTCGGGAATTTCGTTTATTCATATTGCGAAAGATGTACGAACATGAGGGAAATGCGTATAAAAGAAGTAGAAATAAATATATCAAACGCTACAAAAATTAATACCAAAATTATTACAAAAAAATACAAAACTTTTTACAAAAATTATTACAAAAATTTATATACAAAAATACTACAAAAATTTAATGAAAAAATTAATACAAACATTAATACAAAAGTTACTATAAAATTAGTACAACATGCGTAAATACCAACTATAACATTATATACTTTTGAACCAAATGCTCAGCTGATCTACCGCTCAGTATAGCTAAATAAAGTGATTGCGCGGCGTACAGTCAAAGCTTTCAACAATGTGTTAATTATTTTAATCTTTTTATATAAAAAACATAAACAGAAAAATAAGTACCAAATTAAATACCAAATTAAATACCAAAATAAATACCAAAATAAATACCAAAATAAATACCAAAATAAATACCAAAATAAATACCAAAATAAAT
>JAQGAK010002224.1:0-22101 GCA_034696945.1 Lipothrix lubbocki
GTATCAATTTTTGTATCAATTTTTGTATCAATTTTTGTATCAATTTTTGTATCAATTTTTGTATCAATTTTTGTATGGATTTATGTGAACAGATAATAATCCACAAATAATTGTTTAAACCTCCAGATTAAGCTCGAAATTGAAGATGCAACGTGTTTACGCGGATTTATCCCGATATTGATCGGAACGATACCGCTTCGTAACGCCCTGAATTTAGACACTGGAACTCCCGTCAATTCCGGAAATGAATTATTACCGCAGGAATCTCAACTGGAACGACACCCGTCAGTGTCGCTTTCTATTCCGGGCTATCCTGATTTACGTGAGTTTTATTATTATCCGCTCAATTGATTTTTACATCGTGATCGTAGTGTTTTAACTCTGGCTCACTATTTGCGTCGTATATGGAAACAGCTATTCAATTTAATATTGTATTCTTAAATATTTAAATAATTTATATTTATTTTATTTTATTCTAATTAAATTTCTTCCTTTCCAGCCCCACCAACCTACGAGGAAGCCATCCAATCCCAACAAATAGCGAGCGATGCCGTGGATGTGCCGGATAATGAGTCGGACGCGGAGGCGGCAAGGCCTCCGGAATATAATGCAGTGGCATTTGGCTACGTGGATAAATTTGTGCCCAAATATGTTACATATAATAGCCCGTTGATAAAAGACCCTTCTAGTTAAATATATTCAGATCTGAAGTTAATTTTATTAAATTAAATTTAAAATGCACGCACATGTTAATTTTTAATACAAAAAATAAACTGCGTTAAAGCAAGTCACAGCGTTTACTTTATTAATAACAGATTTAATAATCAGAGAATAAAAAATGCTGCTACTACTTTGCTCGGATTTTCTGCACTCAATTTCCTGTCTAAAATGTTTCAGACTGTGTCCATACAACTGCATTATAAAATAATTAAACATTTACTATTAAAAAATTTAAGCCACTACCAACGAACAGTTTTATTAATAAACCAGGTCATCGTAGTTTATATTAGGTGAGTAAATAATTCGGGCAATTCAAAAAAAAACATATTTTTATTATTTTATTTTAATTTATTCCTTTTATAATATTAAATACATTGACTTTACGTTTGAAGTCCTTATCAGCATGTGCAATTCATAACAAAATTCAGAGCATACAAATATCATTTAAATCGTACTTTTATTATAAATTGTAGACTAAATTCAGGGGCACTATGGGAACACATAGACTTTGCCTTGGCTGCATAGGGCAGTGTATGTATATTGACTTTTAACGTATACGCTAAATATAATCGAATTAAAATAAAATATTTAAAAAACTCTGATGGGCTAATCTAAGCTCGTGTAATTATCTTTGATGGCTTTCCGTTTGAACAAATAAATTACAAATGCGCCGGTTGCTACTAAAATGCTGATGAGTACCACGGCCGTGATGAGCATGCGCAGACCGTCTGCTAAGCAATAGGATCCTGTAAATAAGATGCAAATTAATTAAATCAACTTAATTTTTTTAAATTCCATATTCTTTAAATTTTAGAAAATACGCAATTAAAAGTAAATTAAATAGAAAATGTGATTTGTTCACTCACGTGGTCCAAAATCCAAACCATCATTCTGGAGTGGCGCCCCATGGAAAACCTCAATCTGCGTGTGCGCAAGTTCCAGCGTTCCCTCCCCAACTGGGATGTCTTGAGTGGTGGAGCAGAAATATGAGGTTGCTAAAGCCGTGGGCAGCAGCTCCATATTTGCGGCTTGAAGAGTGTAGATTTTATCTAAATAATTGTATAAATAAATTATCTATTAATTCATAATTTTAAGAATAATAAAAAAGATGTAAAATAATTTAAATTCATAGAGGACGCTTTTGTAAATAATTAAGTTACTTACTTGTCTCCAAAGCTCCGGGAAAGTCTTCAGGATTGGTATGCAAAACCGCCTTGACTTTCTGCAAACAGTAAAATCCGTCGACACCATCTTCCCTGCCAGCGGTAATGTTCCGTGAGAACGTAAAAGTAACTTGGTTATTCAAAATCATTGTTTGATTCGTCATTTCTTCAAGCTTGGGGGCAGGCCAGGTCAAGATAATAGTTTGCTCCTTGGCCGTGAGAGTGCCGCAAGTGCCGGTTACTGTGGCGTTGGGTGATACTGACACCATCGCGTTAGCGGTCTGGACGAAAATTACGAGTTCAAATTTAAATAATTTTTTAATAAAATTTAAATTATTTAAAAAACTGATAAAATTAAATGAATCAATTGAAAATTAAATTGAAAAATACATTTTACAAAGCAATAGTAACTAAAAAAATAATTAAAAAAATTCACAGCTCGAGCTATTAGATTGTTTAAGTGTTAATAAACACAATTATTAAAATCTGTTTTAAAATATTAAATTTATGATTTACATTTTTTTTTAATTTGATTTTTATGATTTTTTTTTACCTTGCCAGACTCGGTCATATATGGAACAGAGAAATCATAAGTTCCAGCCATTAAAATGCAGGATGTATTTGTAGCCGCATCTCTTAAATTCCATAAAACGTCTCGTGGACAATTGTCCACCCATTGCGTGTGCACTGTGAAAAAAAGTTTACACTGTGAATCGACATCGCGCTTATATTAGTACAGTCTCGTCTAATATTAATAACTAATTAATAAAATTAATAATTTAATAACAAAGTAGTACTTAATTCTAACTATAATTCATGTATTAATGATTAATTTATGATTTAATTATTTATAAATATTTGTATGTATGCCCTTACCTTGTTGTAAGAAAGCTGCTAAAATGCAACCTAAAGCGATGACAGTCTTCATTTTAAAAGATCAATTAAAATAATTCCTAATTATGAGCCAAACTGTGTGATAATAATAATTTACAATTATTGTAGTTTAAATATTTATTATTTTAATTTAATGTTTATTTAGCACAGTCAACAAATATGATTCCACACCACACCTTGGGAAGATGTTATGAAAATTACAATGGAATAAAACACGTCTGGAAATCGTGCGCTTTTGCTTTTGGATGACCAAAAGCAGCTTAGCAAGTGCATTCAAGGCAAGGAATGATAAGGCTTCACAAGAATCGAATGGATTCGCCCTATTACATATTATAAACTTTACCTGCATGGGATCTTGTTGTTGCATAACGTGTTAACCTGATCTCTTGTATGGGTTTTTTGCTGGGACTGTGCTGTAGGGGAACTTCTTTGTAACAAATAAGATTTGACCATATATGTACGTACGTACATATAATACGACACATACATATGTATGTACATATATCAAATTTCCTGCTCCTTGATTGTAGTATTATATAATACGTTAACCAGCGTTAACGTAATTATGTAACAACAAGACTGTTGTACTTTGAATTGAGTGGGTTTGCATGCATTTAAAAGGGTTGAAATTTGAAATACATATGTTTTCCTGCAAAAACGGTTGTGGTTTATAAGGATACGAATAATTCAAGTATAGATTTTGGAGAATCACACGTTCATGTAAACTGGAGCTTTTAATTCGTCCATGCGTTTTAATATGTTAAATTGATTTATTGCGACGCTTATTTTGCATGGGTTATTGTTGGACTGAACCTTAGTTGACGGCTTATGGACTGTAAGAAAGAAGTGAAGTATGTTTATCATTGTTGAAGAGGCAAGTATAACTATCTCCATGGAGATTTTATCCTTCAATATATTCGAGATATTTGCCTCTTCAACGATGATATACATACTTTACATACTTTTACATGTATACAATTGCTAAAATAAATGCAGTAAGAATGACTACAACGTCCAAATATTATTTTAGAAGTTTAGAATGCAAAAGTGACTACCACGTTTATTTACCATTGCAAAAAGGGCACATAAGCAGGAGAAACTGCTGGAATATTTTCCCACATTACTCCACGCATATATGACTTTGCAGTGGTTTTCCAGAGCAGCAGCGGGATTTTGATTTTGCCGTAATAAATCCGCTCTACTCATGACAATGTAAACCAAGCGGCCGTGCTTTTAAACGACGGAGTCATCAGGTTTGCATTGGAATATTTGTGAAATTCCTTGTAACCGTATAGTCATTCTTATATATGCGTTTTAGCAACTGTGCAGATAGTTATATTTGCCTCTTCAACGACAAATTCACTTACGATTAATATTATGTAGTATTTAAAAATACACGTACATGACGAATGAGCACAGTATGAAAGGTGTAAATATTATGTTTATGTATAACAGTCCCAAATGGGCGAATACTTTCATTTGTCAGGCTAAATAATCCATATTTTATAAAGCTGCATTGAAGGAAGTTGCGTGCATGACATGCAAATAATTGACATTTATCAACAAACATAAATTCTTATCGTACAAAAAAACGCCTCTCACGGGGCAAAAGTTGATGACGCGATGGTCAATGTAAGCAACATTTTTGGGCAAAAATAGAGTTAGCCTTCCCAAAATCTTGACTGTAAATAGATTAATTTAAATAAATACAATGATTTATCTCACGAGAAAAAATAAAGTTAGAATAGTTAATACTAATTACCACGCATGTTCCAATTATTAATAATGAAATGATAAATAAAAATTCCTACAGAAATGACAATAAATGCTCAAATAATTCATAAAGCTTAGTTGGCACCGAGAAACTATTTATTTGATTGACTCTTATTTCCGTTATGACAAATCATTAAAGCAGCTCTATACATATTGCTAAGCATATTTGACAATAATAATTGTTTTGGCATTGGCAATATGCAGTGGAGACTCGTTATAGGAAGCTTCTTTATAAGAGCAGACTTTCTATACAACGGTTAAAGTTTTCTTACGTTTAAATAAATTTACATAAAATTTTCACCCTCATCTGTTATTGTTATAACGGTCAAATTTTTCTACTTTTAAAATTGCCGCTATACAGAGTTTTCACTGCACTCTCAATTAAATATTTTTACCGTTGAGTATTATTATCCCAGGAATTTCCATTTCAGCAAAAATTTACACTCACTAAATGCAGTGTCATAATATTATTAATGATAATTTATTATATTACATAGTAAAGCATATACGAAACGCTTTAATATTAAATTAAATCTTAACAATTATAATTGTTACGAGTAGATTGACTGTAAAACATTTAACATTATAGCCCCCATTTTACCTTCTATATCAAGAACTGTTTATTTGCACGTCCCATTAATAATATCTCTTCAAAAATAACACTGACTCAACTCAACGTTATCTTCTACCCAAAGGCTACAAAACAATACACAAAGATGATCAACTGCAGTTAAAGATATAAGGAATGCTGTCATCATCATTGCGGGCCGTCCATACAAACTGCATTTATTTTGTTGGTTCGTGGGACAAATCTTTTGCCCAAACGCTCAATAATCGACCTTCACAAAATTGGATCATCACACAATATACAAGGCACATCCCATAAGCATAAGCCATAATAACATAGGAAATAAGCTTTAAACTTGCTTTGCACATGTAAAAACGCTCCAATTCAATGTCATTCCAACCCCCAAAACCAAAGCACACAAACAGTCTAAAAAATCTTCAGTGCTACAGGGAATGTCTGGCTGTTCGGAGCTTCACATTTCCACATGAAAATTTATCAACATTTGTACTTGTACACACTTATTTCTATTGTGTGCACATGTGCTTGTCACGGCCAAAACCATTTAAAACCAACACATTTATATTCTATCTGCAGAAGTGCAGATACTTATAATACAAAATTTATTTTATTTAGACTTTTGTAACATTTTTACGTCTATAGCCGTTATAGCACAATAATATTCAAATAATATTGTAAATTATTAGAAACAATCTTTCTGGCATTTTCTTATTACAATTGATTGTTAAGGTAAAAATTATTTCCGTTAAATCCTAAATTCACATTACATATACATATTGTAAAAATTACCATGGGAAAGAAATATTAACCCTATAGCTCTAAAGTATGTGTCTCTAGTTTAGTATGATGAGTCATGCATGAATATTTATTTTTGGAACAGCCAAGCAAAACATCTGGACGGCACTGTATACAGCTTATTTAGCTTCTCCCTGAAAGAAGATTTAAAGATCTGAAGATTGAAGCTCCAATTTAAAACCATGGGACTGGATCAATTTACAATAGAATTTGACAATCCGAATGGATCTTATTTCCCTGGACAAACTATCACGGGAAGGGTCACGGTGGTTTGTAATTCCAGCAAGAATGTCCAAGGTATTAAAGAATTGGAATAAGAATTAAGTAATTAATAATTAATATATTTACTATTATACATGTATAATAATATTATAATAATTTTAGAAGGTAGAAATAATAAATGTTGAATGGAATCATATCATATCATGAAATTAATTTGGAATAAAATCATTTAAATATTGTAAAAGAAAGGAAGGGCGCTGTTTATTTTGAGGGAGAATCGATATCTCCAAGGATAATGGATTTACTATTAAATAAACTCTTTTTGTTTGTGATCTCAGGATGTCCGGTGGAAATATTCTGTGGCTTATGGGATGTCAAAAATAATATGTTATTAATGTAGGCATTTCTTAATTTTATTTTTTAATAGGCTTGAGAATTAAATTCGAGGGGAAAGCTTCGACTTACTGGACGGAAGAGCATGAAACCGGGACGGGGGATGACCGGCGGAAGGAGACGCTGCAAATTGAAGACAAGGACACGTTCTTTGACTACAAGTTTTATGCTGTTGGAGATGGTAAAATTGAAACTAAAATTGCATTAATAATTTTATTAGTACAAATATAAACTAAATTATGTTTAAATTATTTATACTGTCAAGGGTATTTACATATATTATTTATTAAATTTCTGGAAGAAATCTTGATGAAGATTAGCTTGAATTTAAATGGATGGATTTATCCATTTTAGCAGTATTTATTAGTTTTGTTATTTAGTATTGTTAGTTTATTGTTTATGTGAATTCAGTTAGTTTTTAATTATCTTATAAATTATTGTTATTTTATATTTTATTTTATTCATAGATCGTAATCAAGTCACAATTCCTGCCGGAGTCAACACCTACCCCTTTCAGTTCGCCCTGCCACCGAATCTCCCGTCCTCATTCGTCGGAGCCCATGGCAAGGTGACCTACGAAGTTGAAGCAGTGATGAAAAGGTCATGGAAATTCGACCACGAGGTCAAAGCCCAGTTCACGGTGAATGCAATTGTAGATCTGAATAACGACGGGAATGCCTCTCAGCCTGGGGAGCTGAAGAAGACCAAGAATCTTTGCTGTTTGTGTTGCGCAAGGTGATCAATTAAATAATAATTATTGTATTATTTTATTCTTATTTTGATTATTCAATAATTATTTATTATAATAATAATTAACAAACTATAGATAACAAGTATTACTTGATTTACTTGTAACTTGATTTAATGTGTGTGATTTTTTTTACTTCCAGCGGTCCGATCGGCTATTTATTAAAGATCCCCAGGAAGGGCTTCGTTCCAGGAGAATTTGTTCCAATCGAATGCGAACTGCAGAATAATAGTAGTAGGAATGTGACCGGAGCGACCTTATCATTTATTCAGGTGAAATAAACTTCCTTAGCACAATTTTTGTTAACAATAATACATACAACAGGCAACAGAAAATTTAAATAAAAAGTACATTTGACAAAATTGTAGAATTCTACCTACCGCGCTAAAGGAAAGACGAAGATTGCGACGAAAACCTTGACAACAGTCACAAGACCGGGAGTGGAGCCGGGTGACACGGACGTTTGGAGAGGGAATCTTTTGCAGATCCCTTCCGTCCCTCCAACTAAACTAGGAAACTGTAATTTGATCGATGTCCAGTACCAACTTCATGTAAATATTTATGCAACGATCGACAACTATAAAACTAAAATTATCAAGGAATACCAACAAGAAATGAAAATACCAGGATGACAGAAATTAATATATTGTCAACAAAATTATTTATAGTTGGAAATGTCAATTTCTGGTCCGGCACTAAACTTAAAGGGATCGATCCCCATCACTATTGGAACCATCCCATTTAGGAACAATTTCGGGGAGTTAATGCCACAGAACGGAGGTCCTTATGAACCCACGGCTCCACTTCTGCAAGGCTATACTGATCTTCGTAAGTTTTGCTTTGCATATAATTCACACATATTTTCGAATTGAATCATTTATGAATAATTTAAAGTTTGATCATCTTCTACAATCAATATTTTTTGCTAAAATAATAAAACCATAATCATTATTAAATGTGTGTTTATTTATTTTTAGTTGTAATTATTATTATTATTTTGGCTACATAATATAAATTTTGTTATATTCCTGCAGCACAACCTAACTTCAAAGATTCCATGTACTTCGGACCAGACAAGCCTCCCCAAGGGATTGTGGACAATATTGCGAACAAAGTTGTGGATCAGATCCTGCCGAAAACAGAGGACTACGTGCCGAAATATGCGACTTACGGATGGAATGCGCCACCGCCTGCCTATCCTCTATGAACAATTTATTTTTGTTGTAATTTAATTAAATTTTTACAAAACTCAAAATCCGCTGAATGTGCACAAGCCATACGAAATAGAGCTTTTGCAACTACAATGAATCAAAATATGCTGATTAATTTGAATCAATACGCTTTAAAAGTGTATCTATTACAATATGTATATTTACATATAGTAATAGTAATGCCGTGCCAGTCTAATTCAACTCCGGAGCAATAATGCTGTTCCTCAATGAACTGATGAAGATTAATTTTTTAATCAGAATAATTCAATGCTTAACTTAACATAAGTACATACTATGTATGTAGTTGCCAGCTAAAAATGAAATTACAAATGTTTTTTTCCTCGTATTCTAATTAACTTACTATAAGTATTATCTGAAATTAAATACTTGTGAATAAAATTGCATTTCAATATATGCCTCTACAATAAGATAATAATGTATTATTATTTTTTGCCTTTTCTGCATTTAGTATTACATTGCTCGGAAAAACTACAAAATTACAATCCAAATATTTCAGATTTCGTTATATCAATAAAAAATATTATTCAAATGAATTTTATTGACTTTTAATGAATTGTAAATAGGATTTTATAAAATAGGATGATCAACTAATCAAAATTTTAAAGATACTGATCTGTCTAAATAGATTTTTGTGTATATTATGACAATAGAGAAATACATCTGCTGCCTTCATCTGTACACAAAAACCTTATGGCAATTTAATATAATACTATAAACCGGCTTGATAATACTCTACTTTATAAAATAAACCTCAAAACATGACCGCGGTGTTCTCGCGGAAGTTCACACAATCCCACAAACAATGTTTGTGTATGCATTATTGTTCCGTGTTGGCAGTGCAAATGCAAAGTTCAAATAGTGCTTAGCCGTAGCCCAAAAGTGTCGGATATTTTTATGATTGTGGAGGAAAGTGTCGGATGTTTTCATAGAAACTGTCGGCTGAAAGTGTCGGATGATGTCGTCAAAAGTTTGTCGAAGATGTTTTCATTCCGCATCCACAAATAGAGAATGAGGGCATTTGAGATTTCCGTTTATTTTTTCTACTATAAAAGGGACAAGCTTATACTTAACAGTCATATTACCTCACTAACCTTATCTGAAAACACATCTAAAGACTTTGTTCCAGTCCGAAAATATTTATAAAGAACGAATCGAAATGGCTTCAAAAACTATCCTCCTGATGGCGCTTAATCTCGTAATCGCAGTGGTTAACGTTGACATCGTGTTCGGTAACATAAACCTAATTTATAGAGATGTATTTTAAGTTAAATTACATCAAAAGATTTGATTTTACTTTGACAACTCAACTTGACTTTGGATTCCACATACTTTTGTTTAAAGCAGACAACATTAGTGGAAATTTAAGTTTTCCACAGTAGTTTCATACACTCATTATACAGGAAATTAAGATCCAACCCGTGCAAAATAATAATTCGTTTTGGGATTAAAGCTTAAACTGCATGGTCCTATTTGTTTTTTAAATAATGTAAAGCGAAGGATTTTAATGATAATAAATTACAGGTGATTGTCCGAGTTCCTGCCAAGCCCAAGGTGGTTACTGTTTGACGACGCCAAATGGTGCTTGTCCAGCTGGTTACAAACCCGTTTACTACAACTGTGGTTGCAGCAATGGTAATCGGTGTTGTGCACCTAAGTAAGTAATAATGGTGTGATGGTGTACGTAGGTGTAGGACCTTGCTTGAACTAGATCTGGACACTCATGTTAACCAGAAAAGTTCGTTGTCTATAAGTTCGATTTCAATAATATTTTAAGTGATACCCCGGCATGGAGATTTAATGGATTTAAGCTTTATAATTAATATCATGTATATTATGTTAAACTTAAAATAAATTTAACCTAAATTTAAGATATTCACGACAAGCAAAAATTTCAAAACTCTAAAATTTTTTAAATTATAAAAAATGAAATTAAAAAAAATTTGTTTGCCACAAACATTTGATTTATTTGTTTTCTCAAAACGTTGTTCAAAAATTGGATTTCAATAAATATTAATTTTTACAAAATAAATTGATCCGCCCACTCTTGATACTATTATAGTAATAAGCGTTTATTATACGACACAATCGAATAAATATTAGAGGTTTGCACAGCAAATTTTTTATGGAGAATGCTTGATAACACAAAATTAAAGTTCTGTCGTCATAATTGACGGTAAAATTGCCACCCTGAATTTATTACATGTTAAAACCTATATTATCTCTGACTCCATGCAAAACGTTCCAAGTATGATTTTGACAAACTTGTGGCGAATGATTGTAGTTATATAACTGGAAAGTATATATGTAATGTATATGTTGGCCGCCCTTATGTAATCTCTATGCCATTAATAATCAGAACGAATTAATTTTGTATCCACCGTCTGTTATTATTTGCTCAAATTAAAATTGGTATTGATGAAAGAAAATTAATGTACATATATTGGAATTATACACACCATTGGAATTACAGTATCCTTCAATTATGACTAATTGTAAGTTAAATTAACAAAACATGTGAGCACAAAAACATAATTGATACTTTGTTCAATCATTCATTACTTAAATATGTAGTTAATGACAGAAGATCATGAATTCGTAATTGGTCTAGTTAATTCATTACCTAACTAAAGGCTGTCAAAAGCTTAATTTGTTTTGCATCAAATATGTGACCTTTATATATTTTGACAAGTGAAACTATATGTACATAATAGCAAAAGACAAAGTAGTCCTGGATTAAAAGAGCTATAGGGGATTATGGCTAGGAAAAACATTTAGACCACAGTAGAAAATTCGAAATCATGCGACTCTCAACGTCCGAATTGCGATGGAGCCTTTCAAATCTGAAAACGCTGTCCAAGCTGTGTATTTACCCGTTTGTCGTAGACCAAAAGTCTCTACAATTTCGGAAGCAAACGAAAAGCTGGAGACTGCAATTATTTTACGTCTTTCAATTCCTCCGCTGGGCTCTTGGATTGCTCTACACCACAACATTAGTAATAACACTTTGCATGCACGAGCACTTCAACGTTCATTTATTTCCACTACACGCAGCAGCAACTGCAGCTATGTTTATGATAGGAATCTGGGATCTTGAGCTGTATTTTCGACTGCCCGAAATGACCATGAAGATTGGCAACGAACTAATGCCAAAATTAGGTACATAAGTTTCAAATTCCCGCCATTTACATAACTTATAGAGACACAATAAGAATACTATTACTATAAATTTCACTATAAATTTAAAGGAAATAAATTAAAATCGTTTCATAAACTTTACTAACAAGTAAGCTATAAGATACTTGATCTGTTAACTAGAAACTTCTTCTGGAACAAAACTTCGTTGGAATCAGTATTTGATTGGGGAGGTGGCGCTGATCTTAATTCCTGGTGTGTACACCTGTGGTATTTGTGCAACCGCGATGTTTCTCTTCAATCCCACGAGAATCTTCACGGTGTATATTTTCATTCCCGACTGGCAGAAGTCGCTGACATTATATGTTGTTAGTTCAATTATTGACATACTACTAACATTCTTAGCTTTGAGCTCAGCTTCCATCACGCTCTTCCTTATGCTGCTTTTCTTCCATGAAGTTAATCGAGAACTTGTGGAATTGCGCGAAAACCTAAAGTAAATCAAAAAGACCTACAGTGTATAGAATTTCTTTAGCGGGCTTCTTTATAAGGGCAGACCCGCTACAGCGTGTATGTTAATTTTATTAAAGGATAATATATTTTTTATATTATTTCAGTGAAAATCCTAGGAAAATTTACAAAACAATCAGAGCAATTCGATCCATTCGACTATTCATTCAATTCTTTAATTTCAACTTTGCATTGGTAAATTTTATACTCAAGGAGTTTACTATTTTATCCAGCATTCTCTTTTTCCACATGGCTTTGATGATCTACGCTACAAAACCCATGGAAGGACTTGCCATTTTGGGCATGGGGATCATTTGCTTTATCACTTTCATAGTGTTATTTGACAAAACGTTCACCATTCCGGAAAAATTAAACGAGCTCAGCCAACAAATCTTAGTTAATTCTAGGAAATTCCCGTTAATTGAAAAAAAGGTTAAACGACTGGTATGGTCAATGCCCCCTATTGGGATTAAGGTTGGAATCTTCAGTACTTTTGAGAGAGAATCTACTCCCAACTACATAGACTTCGTGGCTAAGCAATTGGCGAGTTTGGTAATTATGACGGAAAAGGTTAATTTTACATAAGATCATGTTTGCATCAGTTGCACTATGTGTTTAAATGTAAAAGTAATAAAACCAATTATCCTAATAATTAATTTATGCACATACAGTTGGTATGTTGTTATGACTTCGTGAAGAGAGCATCGTCATATTTCTAGACGCGGACACCGATACGTATGTATATCCGAGTCTATTTTAAGACTTTCACAGTGGGGGAATAAAAAATAAATATCATGAATATATTCGTTTGCCTTTTTTAGTATATTCGTTATTTTGTTACCATGGAGCCTAATTTTAGAACTTTATTCTATGTCCATCCATTAGATTACATTCATAAAACATGTTAGACATTTAAGTGCAGGCAGAAGGTGAAGGGAGGAGGTGAACGAAGAATGTGAAGGGAGAGGGGGAAGGTGAAGGGAGAAGGTGAATGGAAAAATTCGCACCGCCGGATTCCATCCTCTTTTTTCTCCTATAAAAGGCAACACAAGTTAACTCGACAGACATTAACTTACTAACTCTCCCGAAAACACATTCGAAGACAACCTTTGTTCCAGTCGAAAAAAAGAGTATCAAAATGGCTTCAAAATCCATCCTCTTGCTGGCATTTCTCTTGGTCGCTGTTATCTACGTTGACAACGTGATGGGTAAAATAAAGCTACATTTTTAAACTTCTTTCGAATTTTGTTTATAGTTAAACGACAATAGAGGATCATTTGATTTTAATTTCTGTGCACGTATTTTTGTTGGAAGCTGAAACAAATATTGTCTAACTTGCTAGTATTTTTATAGAAGCAGGATCCAGTCTGAGCAAAATAAGAATTCATTTTAAGATAAACTGATACGGGTACTAATATTTTAGAAATGCATGTAAAGCTAATCATTTTTTTATTCTTTTATTTGTAAATTACAGGTGACTGCCCAGGATCATGTCAAGCCCAGGGTGGTTACTGTTTGACGACGCCAAATGGTCCTTGTCCAGCTGGTTACAAACCCGTTTACTACAACTGTGGTTGCAACAATGGTCGTCGGTGTTGCGCACCAACGTAATAACGGTGCGATGGTGTTGGACCTTGCTTGAACTACATCTGAATAGTCGGGACAACCAGCAATTTTGCCGTTTATGTTAGATGGCAATACTAATTTAAGCAATTCACCTGTATGGAAATCTAATGTATATACTGCACAATAATTAAAATACATAAATTATGTTTAAAATATTTTCTATCAGAAATCACAAACCCTTCAATTTTTTACTTGTAAGAAATTGTATAAAAAATTACATTTTAATTAACCCAATTTTTGAAATCCTTGTTTGTCAGTTACATTTACGATTAGAACGGAACCCTAAGATTAGCAAATGCTCAAAACACTGTTCTAAAAATTGCAAATAAAAAAAGTGTTCCACATACCAAGGGATTTATCCACCCACGTTATTGTTCTATATTTATTATTTCACTTTGTGTTATAGATTATACTATTCATAAATAATATACGAAATTTAACCCCTTAAATTAACTTCTATTTATACTGCCATAACTGGCGGTAGCAATACCACGCCGAATTTATTTCTTCCATATTAAGACCTATTATCTCCGCCTCCATGCATTATGTAATTTTAGCTTGATTTGGACAAACTTTTGTAAACAAGTATTTACGTAAAGTATACGTATGTGCAGTAAAATCAGCAGCAAATAGGGTATGTAATTTTAATCAGTTTTTAATGTCATTGGGCTGGACATTAATAATTTAATATAAATATTTCCTGAAAACTAGACGTTTTCAATATACAGCATGATTTTGTTTTGGCGGAATACATTTAAAACTGTGTTAGCAGTCAAAAAATAACATACCCGGCTGGAAGATGCTACTTCAGCATTTTTAGCTGAAAACAAATACTTTTAACGATTATTTGTAGATTAAAGACCGCGTCTTATAATGGAAAACATTTTGTAATCAGGTTATTTGCGGTTACAAATTGAGTAAGAAAAGGGCAAATAACAATTACCAAAAGCGGGAAACTTAGAGGAAAAAGTTTTCTTTTGACCTGACACCGCAAATGTCGAATTGGTTTGAACATTTCTTAAAATTGGAATAGCTAAATAAAAAAACGCTTTGATTTAAAATGTTTGATTGCGTACTTACACTTTATTACAATTAGAATTTTGGGTTATAAATTATTATTTCTTTCTTTTAGTTTTAAACTGTTTATTGCTGTTTTGAAAAACTGCAAAATTATGCAGTAATTATGTTCGAAGTAATTGTTGGGAGTAAAAAAAGTGTAATTCTTTTAGCGAAAAATTTCGGGACAAATCTTAAATCTAAGAAATGGTCCGAACTTACAAATTGTCGAATTTTAAATTTCGCAAATTTTGCAAAACTTTTTTTTAGTTTTGGAGTGTATACGTAACAGGGATCAAGATTTACCCACATTACAATAGTCTAGCAAGCATATTTCCATTTGTCGCAAATTTGGTTGCCTCTAAAATATCCAAATACAAATACTATTTCAAATATCAAATACTTTGCAAATACTTTTTTGAAACTTCAGCGCGTTTTCATATTTTTGACATCGCACGCGCTGAAAATGATGCCGAAAATACACAACAATACGTACAGCGGTACAGCGACGTTTTTCCTAGCAATTTCCAATAAACGACAGATTTTTCTAAAATCTAAAATACTGGATGTATAATACGTCAATCAAAAGCTTAATTGAAAAGTAAAAATGATTGTTTAAATTAACAAATTTCAAAATTTTTAAAATTTTCAAACCCTATTTGAGGGGGGGGGGAAGGTCAAACATTTTCCCATATTTTTCTCATCAAAAATTGTATAGATCACACTGTTGGTCATTTTCTTCATCTCTTTCATATATGTATACTAAGTATAGTGTTATTTATTTGACACAGTTTTCCCAATTCCAGAGAAATTAAATGAGCTCAAACAACAACTCATTGTTTATTCCAGAAATTTTTAGGTAATTGAATTAAATGATAAATCATCATCATCAGAAATGTGGTGGTAGATTCGTCCTATTAGGAGCAAAGTTGGAACCATTCAAAACCTGATTTTATTTATTTGTTGATCCCTTTATATATACAGCCTTGCAATATGAATGTTCTCATGATCTTATCTTGATTTACGCTTGAATAGTATCAGTTGAAGTAAACTAATACTATTTATATACAGAAGAACTTGATGCTTATTTAACTGATAAAACATTAATGTACTGATAAATATAATGATATGATAATAATAAATACAAATTATGATTGTGGACTTCGCGTGAAACCCTATGTTTGTATATGTCCATTTGATTCCGTGTTACTTGATCACATATAGTGCAAATGCTTTCGTTATTAGGTAAACAATTAATGCTAAAAGTGTCGGATGTTTACATTGAAACTTTCTGCGGAAAATGTGGGATGGTTTTGTTGAAAGTGTGACGAAGATGCTTTTCTTCGCAACCACAAAATGAGAATGAGGGCATCTCAGTTTTTTTTCAGGTGATCCCATCCGCTTATGTTTTCCTATAAAAGGCAACAAGTCGACTCAACAGGCATTAACTCACAAACTCTCTCCAAAAACACATTCGAAGACAAACTTCGTTCCAGTCGAAAACATTTATAAAGAGCGTCAAAATGGCTTCAAAATCTATCCTCTTGCTGGCACTTCTCGTGGTCGTTGTTGTTTACGTTGACAACGTGATGGGTAAAATAAAACTACATTTTTAACTTACTTAGTTCAAATTTTACTTAAAGTTAAACGAATAAGAATTCATTTTAAGATAATTAAGATGCTACTGGTACTAATGTTTGAGACATGCATGTAAAGCTAACCATTTTTTTTATTATTTGCATTTACAGGTGACTGTCCAGGATCATGCCAAGCCCAAGGTGGTTACTGTTTGACGACGCCAAATGGTCCTTGTCCAGCTGGTTACAGACCCGTTTACTACAACTGTGGCTGCAGCAAGGGTAACCGGTGCTGTGCACCATAATAATGGTGAGACGTTGTTGGACCTTGCTTGAACTTCATCTGAATACTCGGGAACACCAGCAATTTTTTCGTTTATGTTAGATGGCAACACAAATTTAAGCGATTCGCCTGTATGGAAATCTAATGTCTACTGCATAATCAATAATATACATAAATTATTGTGTTAAAATATTTTCAAAATATTTTCTATCAGACATCACAATTCCTCTAATTTTTTATTTAATAGAAATTGTATAAACAATTTAAATTTTAAAGAACTCATTTTGTAAAATTCTGATTCGTCATTTACACTTACGATTAGAGCTGAACCCTAAGATTAGCAAATGCTGAAAACACTGTCTTAAAAATTGCAAATAAAAATAATTTCTGTAAACGAAAGGGAACGTACCTTATATTTATTAATTTACTTTGCACTATAGTTTATATACTATTTATAAATATTACACGATATTATACCCTGAATTAAATTTTTTATACTGCCATAACTGGCGGTAGCAATACCACGCCGAATTTATTTCTTCCATAATAAGACCTATTATCTTCGCCTCCTGTAATTCCTGTAATTTTAGCTTGATTTGGACAAACTTGTGGCAAACGACTGTACGGAAAGTATGTATGTATATATGCCACTAGTAGCCCGCACCCTTATTTAGTAATATGTCATTATTAATTATGTAGTACGAGTTTTTTATCCGCCGGCGGTTATTATTTGCTTGAATTAAAATTCGTTTTGTCGAAAACTAATACATATTGGGACCTTCAGATAATTATCCTTCAGTTATGACTATAGGCAACCAAACTTTTCGCAATTTTTCCCCCTCAAATTTCGCAAAAACTCTTCAATTTTGCAGTTGACAATTCTTTTTCAAAAGTAATGCAGGCATCATTTTATATATTTATACTGCGTTTTTAATAGTTTTTTTTATGTTATCTATTTTTCCACACTGAAAGTGAATTAAGTAGTGAAGTATATTGGAACGTGCAGTAAATACAGCAGCAAATAAGTATGTAATTTTAGTCAGCTTTTAATGTGATTTGACTGGACATACCTATCAGGGATCAAGATTTACCCACATTACAAACGTCTAGCACGCATATTTTAATTTGTCGCAAATTTCTCAAATTTGGTTGCCTAATTATGAAGAAGCTAAATTAACACAGCTTTTAAGCACAACAGCAAAATAATAATAATTTGTTCAAATACTTATTACATACTTAAATGTAATTAGTTGTCGGGAAATTGTAACTGTGCTAGTTAATCTCGTAATGACGGCTGTCAAAATCTTCATTTCTTTTGCATCATATGAGTCAATGAGTGACATTTGTATAATTCGATAAGTGAAACTACTGTTATTATCTAACTTTTATATAAGTAAAAGGAGGTACCCCTAAACCTGTTATATATACATATTCGTACTGCTTAACCATATGAGCTAATGTTTATGCGTATTATTAGACTGCGCATTACACTATAATGACAAAAGACAAAGTAGCTCCAGATTAAAAGAGCTACAGCATTTTTGCAGGAAAAAACATTTAGAGCACAGTAGAATATTCGACATCATGCGACTCTCAACGTCCGAATTGCGATAGAGCCTTTCAAATCTAAAAACGCTGTCCAAGCTGTGTATTTACCCGTTTGTCGTAGACCAAAAGTCTCTACAATTTCGCAAGCAAACGAACAGCTGGAGATTACAATTATTTTACGTCTTTCAATCCCTCCGCTGGGCTTTTGGGTTGCTCTACACCACAACATTAGTAATAACAATTTGCATGCACGAGTACTTCAACGTTCATTTATTTCCACTACACGCAGCAGCTACTGCTGCTCTGTTTATAATGGGAATCTGGGATCTTGAGCTGTATTTTCGACTGCCCGAAATGACCATAAAGATTGGCAACGAACTCATGCCAAAAATAGGTACAAGTTTCGAATTCCGGCCATTTGCATAACTTGTGGAGACACAATAAGAATACCATTACTATAAATTTTTAGCTACGATACATTTAAAGTATATTAATTAAAATCGTTTCTCAAATTTAATTAACAAGTAAGCTATATGATATTTGATCTGTGAACTAGAAACGTTTTCGGGCACAAAACTTCGTTGGAATCAGTATTCCATAGGGGAGGTGGCGCTGATTCTAATTCCTGGTTTGTACACCCATGGTATTTGTGCAACCGCGATGTTTCTCTTCAATCCCACGAGAATCTTCACGGTGTATATTTTCATTCCCGACTCGCAGAAGTCGCTGCCATTATATGTTGTTAGTACAATTATTGACGTACTACTAACATTCTTAGCTTTGAGCTCAGCTTGCATCACGCTCTTCCTTATGCTGCTTTTCTTCCATGAAGTTAATCGAGAACTTGTGGAGTTGCGCGAAAACCTCAAGTAAATCGAATAGACATATAGTGTATAGACTTTCGTTAACCGAGCTTCTTTATAAGGGCAGACTCGCTATAGCAGCCATAATTTTTTAAATTATTCATGTAACGCAAGTTATTTAGTAAATTTCAAGTTAATGTTATTAGAGGATAACGTATTTTTTTATATTATTTCAGTGAAAACCCTAGGAAAATTTACAAAACAATCAAAGCAATTCGATCCATTCGACTCTTCATTCAATTCTTTAATTTCAACTTTGCACTAGTAAATTTTATACTCAAGGAATTTAATATTGTATCCAGCATTCTCTTTTTTCACATGACTTTGATGATCTACGCAACAAAGCCTATGGAAGGACTTGCTATTTTGAGCATGGGGATCATTTGCTTTATCACTTTCCTAGTGTTATTTGACAAAGCTTTCACCATTCCGGAAAAATTAAATGAGCTCAACCAGCAAATCCTAGTTCATGCCCAGAAGTTCCCGTTAATTGAAAAAAAGATTAAACGAATGGTATGGTCAATGCCTCCTATCGGGATCAAAGTTGGAATCTTCCGTAATTTTGAGAGAGAATCTACTCCTAACTACATAGACTTTGTGGTTAAGCAATTGGCGAGTTTGGTAATTATGACAGAAAAGGTCAATTTTGCTTAATAGTAGTATGCATCTGTTCTACTATGTGCTCAAATATAAATATAAAAGCAATACAACTAACCTAGTAAATAATTTATGTTCATAAAGTTAGTATAGGTATTATAACTTTTTGAAGAGAGCATCGCTCCGTTTCTAGAAGTGGACACCGATACCTATATATAGAATAATGCACACTATTAATACGCACAGTATATTTCAAATCCTTCTTGCCTATAGGCCACTTTCTTTATCTTTTTTATATAGTGTTTGTTATTTGACACATCTTTGCCAATACTAGAGAAATTTAATGAGCTCAAACCACAACTCATTGCTCATTCCAGGATTTTTCTAGTAATCAAAACAAATGATAAACAGTTGTTGTGGTCGATGCCTCCTATTAGGAGCAAATAAGTTGGAAAGTCTGATTTTATTTATTTTAATGATTCGTTTATATGAACAGCCTTTGTTCTCATAATCTTATCTTGATTTACGCTTGAATATTATCAGTTGTAGTAAACTAACACTATTTATATACTAAAAAACCTGATGCTCATTGAACTGATAATACATAAACGAACTGATATATGATAATATTGAATACAAATTATGATTGTGGCGTTCGGGTGAATGTGTACATAACCATAACCGATGTGCATTTGATTTCGTGTTAGTTGATCCCATAGTGCAAATGATTTCGGTATTAGGTAAACAATTATTGCTAAAAGTGTCAAATGTTTACATTGAAACTTTCTGCTGAAAATGTGGGATGATTTTGTTTAAAAAGTGACGAAGACGCTTTTCCTCGCAACCACAAGTTGAGAATGAGGGCATCTCAGTTTGTTTTCCAGGTGATCCCATCCACTTTGTTTCTCCTATAAAAGGCAACAAGTCTACTCAACAAGCACTAACTCACAAACTCTTCCCAAAATCACATTTGAAGACAAACTTTGTTCCAGTCGAAAACATTTGTAAAGAGCATCAAAATGGCTTCAAAAACTATCGTCTTGCTGGCACTTCTCGTGGTCGCTGTTGTTTACGTTGACAACGTGATGGGTAAGATAAAACTTAATTTTTAACTTACATAGTTCAAATTTTATTTGAAGTTAAACGACAATAAAAGATCGTTTGATTTTAATTTGTGTTGCACGTATTTATGTTTGGAACAGTAAAAAATAATGTCTAATTTGCTAGTAGTTATTAGAAAAAAAGGATCCAGTCTGAGCAAATTAAGAATTCATTTTGAGATAACCTGATACTATTACTGTTGTTTTAGACTTGCATTTAAAGCTAATCATTTTTTTAATTATTATTTGTAAATTACAGGTGACTGTCCAGGATCATGCCAAGCCCAGGGTGGTTACTGTTTGACGAAGCCAAATGGTGATTGTCCAGCAGGTTACAAGCCCGTTTACTACAACTGTGGTTGCGATAATGGTAACCGGTGTTGTGCACCCAAGTGATGTCTGATTATGGTATTAAACGCAACTTGCTTTGAACTTGGACACCCGTGTTAACCATCAAGTTTAGTTTGCATCGATTGTTAGGTGTCGTTTATCATTATGGTAATTTGCGTATATAGAAAATTGTTTATCATAGTTCATAGTAGTTATTATTTGCACATGTATAATGTTATCAAGGACACGTTATGTATATCTTGCCCACACTATTTATAACAACAATTGTAACTTGTGCTGAATAAATACGCCTTTGCTAAAAAATCTACTATGTTACCCCCTGCCTATTTCCAAAATAAAAATCAAAAGCTGAACTAAGAGTTTAGCAATAACGGACCTATATTGTTACACAAACACTCTGAATATTTGATATCGCGCGGCACAATAAAGTCATGATGGATATCTCATTTTACATTAAGGTTCAAATGAAGACAGATCCCTTTTCATCTCCAGTACTGACAGACGTATGTATGTATTTTGCACAACAAATATTACATATTTGCGAAGCACATTATGCTGGACTCAGCATACTCAAATACTCAGCATCAATTTGACAGACTCGTGGGAAATGAACGTATTAATTAGGTACAAATACGCCACTTTTAAGGATATTAACAATTGTGGACAACAAGTAATAATTATTTTTGCATTTGGGACTAAAGTAAAACAAAATTATTAAAAAGACGACCGAGTATATATCTATAGCATTTATAAATAAATTAGCACATGCCGACCTAGTTACTGTCTAATAAATGAATGTCTCCACGCGTGTTCGTCCAAACTGAAATTTATTACTCTCAACCTGTCACTTTTAGTTCAGAGCTGCGTTCAAGTCAAGTTTTTTCAAAGTACTTGACTTGAACTTGACTTGAACTTGAAATTTTACATAAAAA
>JAQGAK010002225.1:0-22097 GCA_034696945.1 Lipothrix lubbocki
AATTTAAATGGTTACGTGAATAGTATGAGTAATCCGTAATCGCATACTGCGATCAGATTCGGAAAACTCAGTTAATCAAAATAAATTTGTTTTGTTTTATGTAGATGTTCGCCCACAAGCCTTAATTTATTATAGCGTGCTAAATCCAGGATGTATTTATTAACGTAAAGGTTCGGCTCGGAATCTATTTGCTGTCTGAAGCTCCAACCGGCACTTCCACTACTTTATACAACATCGTTATCTCTAAAGGACATTCAGTGCAATGATAATACAACATACTTTTTTGTGGTTATTTAATAATGGATGACGAATCTGTCATGTGCGAAGACTTGAATGAAATTCATATCTACTGCAGTCACAAGATTCGTGGTTATAGTTTGATGGATTAAATGCATTGGCTTGTTGCTCTTCACAGTGACATGTCAAGCGAATCATCCGATCAGCAGACTTGTAAAGGAAATACAATCAGTTCTTCAATAATGTTCTTCTTATGTTTCGTTTTCAACAAATAATTTCGCTGTTTTATAAATTTTATTATTAAATTAATTATAGCTTATTTTTTTATATAAAACTTTTGCTTCTCCACAACAGGTTAAGCTTTGCAATACTATCTAAATTTAATAAACAACTAATGGGAATTCTTAATTAAGAACCATTAATGGAACATTGCAAAGAAATGAAGTAAAATATATTCACACTTCAAAATTGACAAACCATAGTCAAAAACACATACTATTGGTTTCTTATTTAAATCATTGCGAATTGCCATCTTCAAATTTACTTTACTGAATCCAAGAAATGTAAATTAAGAGATCCTGGTGATTTGTTAACGTCATAAAATAAATGCAATAACCTTTGTACAGTTGCACACCACCTACAAATGATAACGTCAAGTTAATTATTCTTTGATTATATAACGTAATTGAGAATCAGAATCAGTTGACTTCATTACAGACACGCTCATATGCTCTTATCCTTACGTGGATAGATAAAAATTCCCGTTAATGACAATATTTGTTATGACTGTTATTATATTATTTACACTGTTATCTTATGACTGCTGTCAGTGTTAACGAAAGGTTTGCTTTCGAGTTTTGTTTTTATTTTTACAAATGCTAAAGCTATATACATTATATATAAGGTTGACACCTGAGTGGGAACATGTTCTCTAAATATGATTATTAGTATTATGATGCATTTGTATGGGGTTGTCTACTATTCTAATTTCAGCAATGCGCCATATGTAGAATATTATAAAATGCAAATAATAAAATAGAGTAACTAGTGATGAAATATCATTTATATTCCACAAGTATACATGAATGAAATTCAAATTTCGAGGTTAAAATTGATTCACTATATTCTAGTATTATTGAAAGTAATATACATGAAGAATATTTCATAATTACAACAGTTCAGTCAGTCCAGAGTTTGAAGATCAGGCTTAATAGTCCGCAAACGATTTCCGTTCCTGCCAGATTTGCAGTGATGTCCTTTTTCCTCCAATAGATGGCCGCCCATTGAAGCTTTTAAGAATGTGTGCTAACCAGGTGCGAGTCATGGAGATTTATAAGTGAAAGCGACGTTTTGGTTATATTCAGAACAATGAAATAATTGCCGTACATGCAAATATTATGTATCCTAATCTTATTGTCATTGTACTGATCTAGGAATAACACGTTAATAAAGTCGTGCATTTGATTTATAACAAGATCTTCGTTTATTAATGCTAATACAAGTTTTGTGATAAAATATATACCTATACTTAAATATTTGATATCATTATATTAGTAATGCTCCACATAATGTACATGGCTGCAAATAAATGAAAACATTATTAGATATAATAAAAAAAAGATATTATATACAAGGGATATCAAAACAAATAAAATAATAAAATATGGTAAAGTTTAAATAGATATTGACAATACTTGCAGTAAAGACTAAACAGGTAAAGGAGCAGTGACTACTTTTTCTTTCATTCATGCTCGTTTCGCGAGGGTAGAGTGAGCATAGCAAATCGGTGATCCGAGTCCCTAAATCCTTTTTTGTGAGGGCTTAAGAAAAGTGATGCTATCATCATCGCATGGAGACATTCTGTAGCATACTTATTCAATCTCAAGTTCCCAGCATGTGGTTAGTTTTTACGCCGAGGAAATGAGTAGCAATGAATCATTGGGCTGTTATGCATGCTATATTGCTTCGATGTTCATTTCGAGAAAATTACTTTCCTTTTATGTCAGTGGGGACAGCAGATTTGTAGAGCCTTAGTCACAAGATTATGTCTCACTAGTGAAAACTCTTATACGCGGAGGTCGTAACTCACTCGGTGATCTGCTTTATTTCGAGGTTTGTTTACTGCCAGGACAAACTTTAGTTTAGGAAATCTCCATTGTACTTCATATGGACTTCCCACATATGTTTATGCACAGGCAGATAATATCATTGGATTTTCTGTTGTAATATTGCCCTATAATAAAAAATAATAATACGCATAAACGTGGATTATTTCTTATATTTAATTCCTTTTTGGCAAGCCAACAAATGTGTGCGTGTGTGAATTAAGAAAATTCGTAAATTTCAACAAATTTTATCGTCCACATGAATGAATAATTACTCTCCGGTTAATCAGAAAACAGTAGATTTATTGAGTTTTTTTTTCATTTTACGAAACAAATGTCTAGTTGCTTTAATTTCAATCCATTAATTAAAGAGTGTCAGTCACCATAATATTTTTACAAGTTTCAAGTGTGCTGCTGTGTCTAGAATACCAACACCGTTTGCAGGATTACAAGGTGTTAAAACCAGCAGCATCATAAAGTAATATAGTGATACACAACCTGATGTCCTCGACATGCTAAATGACTTTCTTTATTGTCTCGCGATCAAAGGTTATTTTTCTGTGGGAGTGAAAAATGAGTTAGAGGAGTAATTAAATGTCTTCTTGTTGCAAGTACAAAACGAAAGTGGGAGTGAAAGGAGAAGTATAATATAAGGATGCGTGGGAATGGAAAGCTCCGGTTCTTAGGTGTGACAGCGTGATGCGACAGCTGAGACACACTTTAATTATCCTTATACACTCCAAAATACCTTCCCTTTACACTTGCCCCTCCGGCCTCAAGTCCCATTCCAATAACTGCCTTGAACATTTCCACGAAGCTCCGGTTTATTATATTTGCATTTTATCATTAGTCTCTTTATGTACGCAAGGACTCGCTAGGTATTTCGGTTCAGAGGTCTATACTCTTCAAAACTTCAGTTTCAAGATTCTGAGCATTACTCCACGTGGTAACATTGAAATTCAAGGCAATATCTGGTGAAATTTACTACAGATTTACTACAGGTAGATTTTGTATTTTAAAGGCTGTAAAAGTAATTTTATTAGAGATGTATTCAACTACTAAAAAGTAGATATTAAATAAATAATAAATACAAAATTAAAATAATAAAATACAAATTTAAAATAATAAATACAAAATTAAAATAATAAATACAAAATTAAAATAATAAATACAAAATTAAAATAATAAATACAAAATTAAAATAATAAATAAAGAATAATAATGATTGACGAAAATGAAACATTTTAATTATACAAAGATACTAAAACCAGTAGATGTTCCAAGTTTCAATGTAAGGTCACCTTCATCAGGTTCATCAGTAGCTTTGGGCTTCTCCGAGGTATCTCCTCCAATGAATGACAGCATGCTACTTGCGGCAGTGTCTTTCTCCATGTGTATGTAGTATACATAAGTATACATAAGATCCTCAAATGCGCACACTTGAAAGTGAAATATTGCTGGCAGCAGCCACGTTCCTGTTCTCACCTCACTTATAACCTTCCTCCGCCAGAATTATCGCTGAGACAAGACTAATAGGGGAGTGTTTCGATTTGTGAGCAATTAGGCTGTGGACAACATTCCCACGTATGTACTTATTCATGCTCTGGTGGTGTTTGAATTCCGGTAGGTTTCCACAGTTGTTTACAATTTCAGTATACATATGTATGTAATCAACGGAGGAATCTTCATATTTGGAAATACTTATACCCCTTTAATGTTGCTGTGGTATACAAAGAAATATCTGTAGATTCTAATTAAAAGCTGTCGTATCAATTTCGAAAGATACATCAACCATTATACTGTAAGACAATTTTAACATATTCCATTTGTAGGTTAGTTTTGGATCGGCGGTTGGAGTTCAGAGTTGTAAAGAAAGTTGTAATACTACCAGAGTAAAGTAGTAAAAGATATGGTGTAACCAAAAGGAAGATGTAAGTGATCCGGAAATTGTAGTAAATTATTATACGCACCAAAGTCGAGAGACTGGCTAAAAAGGCTTTACGGGTGCACGTATGTATAAAGAGCATACACTTGTCAAGTCGTAGCTTTAAATTGACGCTAATAGACAGCAATTGAGCGAATAAACGTCGCCGACCAGCAACACAGTAAGTAAGAAGTGTTCTATTTTATACTGCCAGTGCACCGATGCGGGCATGGTTTATTATTTGCGTGTGAGCAAATATGCTTCCATACATACGTGTGTACTCATAGAGGTTTTGGAAACTTCCTTTACTACGGGAAATCGCATACGGGTTTTATATAGGCATGTGGAGCAAGCAACAAACTTTCATGATCAACATTGCTAAAATGTGTGTGTGCTATAAAATGGGTAGCAAATGTAGGCTGGTGCTCTGGTCTCCGGAAATTTTTCTGTAGCAAAAACGTCAGGAGAAGTACCTCCATGGGATCAGGAAAAAGATGAAAAGCCAAAGTATTGAATCGCAATGTGAGTCGTAAATGTCCGTCGATACGCGGAAAGCTTTTTCTTATTATTATGAATGTTCCCCAGCACATGTAAACTGTAGCTCTTCCACTTGTTTTTATCCCCCATGCGACATTCTGTCTATATTTCACGTTAAATGCCAGTTCAAAATATTATGCTTTTATGGAAATATTGAAACTATAAATGCTGAAAATACAAGCTATTTTACTTGGTTTATATTAAATTAAATGTAGATACTGGACTGTACACACCCAATGTCGACTCAGAAGTTATTTCATTTTCCGTAAACATGCAATTAAATATTTTACCTCATTATAAGTATTATAATTATATAAAATTATTAGGATATTTTAAAATAATAATAATTAACATCTATTTATGAATTGAATATAAGTGTCAAAATTTCTTCTATAACTCCCTTGCAATATCGTTTATTTATTAATCATTTACACCACAAGGTTCAAATCTATTACATAAGATACAGCTCAAACTCAATTTCAATTACACTGCGAAATTCGTATCAAACACTAATTATTCATACCCATTTAATGTACTAGATAATACTGATTATGTACAATGTTACTGCTCTAAGTGGCTATAGAAGATTACATTGTCAAAGAAGAACCTAAAATTATTTGTATACAAATATGGCGGTTTTCGAAGATATTAAGGCACATTTATCATTTTCCCCCATTGTTTCTCCAAGTGATTCGAGGACTTATATGTAAGGACATTAAAACATAAACTATTATATTTCAACAGTATAATATGTGTATTGTATTTAAACATTACATTATTTAAATGCGGCTAATAAATGATTTTGTAATAAAATACATTTTTGAACTCAAGCGATAACAAAATAAATTTCCAAAGAAACCGAAAAAAGGGTATAATAGCTACTATACTAATCAAAAAATAAAATAAATACACAATAGCTGACTAGACTGACTAGTCGTAACATTTGCTAACATTTGTACATGCGTAGTAAGCCATGTGGCTGTTTACACATAGATACACATATGCATAACTTAATCATTTATATAATACAGTAGATTTATGGTGGCTTAATTGGGATGACAAACTTGACATCCGGATGCGATATGTTTGCTTTTCTGACTGAGGGTTTAATGTTGTAGTTAAGTTAATATCTAAAAGATTTTACAAACTTCAAAAAAATGTTTCTAACCTTGATATTATTTTCTCCGAATCATACATACTAATTATGTACACTCTTTATAATAAATACATATACGGGGCGAGTTATCCAAACTTTTTGCATTTTGATATTTTTCAAAAGTTTGAATCAGGAATCGAAATTTCGAAATACAATATGCTCCTTTAGGAAATTTTTTGTACATGTAATCGCATTAGTTATTGAAACAATCTTTATTTCTAGTTACCTACAAATTCTGATATGAATTGTTCCCAAACTTATAGAAAGCCGCCCTTACGCCAGGGAAGAACATGGATTCATAAGAGTAGTGACGACTGGACTAGTTGTATGACTAGGTGCAAGGTGAAGACCGTTGATGAAATGAATATTCCGGAGACTACGGGATTTAGGAAGGAGGAGAGAGATTGTATCATAGTAAGGGAAGACATGCCGGAACTCATCAGTGCACTTGCATGACACATGGTATCCTCGTACAACTCAATGATGGGAATCGTTTTTCCTTTGGCATCTGCACACGTCGGCACACGCAATGACTCGTACATTGAATGAACCAGAGGGATGTTGTCAGTCGAGTGAGACTGGAAACTTTCTCTGAACCACCGTCGGAGCCATGCCCCTACAGCTACAAGGTTGCAATCGCAGATCCAGTCGTTACCGTTGAGTATTAACCCGCCTGTGAGGACGAAGGCATTAGAAAAAATATAGCAGTGGGAATAAAATTCAATTCAGACCAATGTTTCATATTCAACGTCCTCAATCCTCATCAGAGTGACAGCAACACACGAACACTCCGATAATGCAGATCATGCAATATATGTACATAAATATATTCTGAGTTAACTAAAATATACCTTCGAGGATTTTCGTACCACGGCTGAACCACAAGCTTCGATTGGAGAAGGCAAACGAGTTGAGTGAAATCATTCGATTGTAACTCAAGTCTAGTCGAGCACTTTGTAATTTTTCGAAAATTTTTGAAGGGATGTCATCAATAGACGTGTGGGTGATGGCCAAGTCTATGTAAAAACAATTTTCTAACCCGTCCAAAGCATTACTCTCTATCCGGCGTAAATTTTCTCCACTAATAGTCAGCTTTCTCAATTTTGGTTGAATGCCTTGAAGCTGATCAGACAGAACTGGCTCTTTGATTACAACTTTCAGTTCCTCTAGGTGAGGGATGTTCGTCAGGATAGAACCTGCAATTATTCAAGTCAAGAGCTTATATCCTCCCACGTCAACTACACTGTATTTATCGAAGAACGTCACTTGCAGTTTATGTTCTAACGTAAATTTTGAATTGAATCTCAAATTTAAATCTAAAGCATCTACATAGATACATCGATTTTCAAAAATCTAAACTAATTTCAACTGTGAAACAGTGAACTCCAGAAAATTATTACCTAGACGAAATCGATATTTTTCTATATTCGGATGCGTTTCAACAGCCAAGCTCCGCAAGTTGGTCAAATGTGTGACTATATCCGAATCGAATCGATCCAAACGACTGATATTTAATATCTCCAAATGTTCTAAATGGGCCAGACCAGAGAAAGTGTCCTTGGTTAAGCTAGATAGTCGGAGAACAAAATCGGGCGTTTAGTAAACTTCAAATAAATTATAAATAGCTATAGAGGATTAAATTCCAAAACGAATTAAATGGCTGGAAAATTATACGGTTAGCGAATAATCATATTGTAAGCTGACATTCATACTGGAACACTCCTCCAAGCTCCCTTGGAGTATTTAACTCTAATGCCTTATCTCATCGTTAGCATATATAAAAGCAAACCAAGTAATTTCAGAGTAGTAGTAAGTTTTTAGTGGAAGGTGAGACCTCTTGAGTGGATTGTTGGACAACTTGAGCGTGATTAGATTGTAGAGTGGAGTCCAAGTTGGAATCCGACTGCTGGTCAAGTCATTATGAGACAGGTCTAGGTGACGAAGTCTTGTAAGTGAGCCCAGGCTCTGCATCCTGATTTCCTTCAGTCCATTTGAAGCCAGCTCTAATGAAAGCAAATGCGGGAGCGGGAGGAATGGCAAAACTTTGATTCCACACCCACATAGCCTTAAAAGTTTCAACTTGGGTAAAAAGTGAAACAGCTCCTGTGGAAACAAGTCACATCCCTTTACTTCCCGAATACGTTATTTCCTCTCTCTCTCTCCTTCTCACACAACTTATATATAGTAAAGTACTTTTGAAACTTACTAATAGTAAGTGCTACTTGCAATAAAGCCTCCGAAACGAAAAACGAAACCTAATGCAAATCAAGTCTAGCGGAACTTTTCCCTATAGAAATGTTCTAACCAATGATTAACCACATTTATAAACTTCAACTACACCAAAAACAAAGTTCGTCATTATCATCCAGCTATAAATTACATGGGATTCACTTCTACCGCTACTATAGAAACTTTCAGATGCAAGTTTGACCTCGAGAAAAAAGTCTCGTTACTCCCTAAAGGATAATATACAAGTGTGTATAATCTATATGCAATCCGTAGGAAATATATAAACATATCTGTATTTAGATATACCTATACACTCCATGAGTTTACAATACAATTTTTAACATGACTTCGGTAAATTGTGACATAGAAGTCATTCTTTGTAGTTACACAAAGTGTCCATTGAAGATAAGTGCAGCTTGCAAGGACATTAGTATAAAAAAGTTGCTAAATTATGCAGTTGCGTGCAAGCGATAACTACACTCTTAATGCCTTACGCATAGGTTTTACTTTCCGACTTCGGCACACAAGACTTTCACTTTTAAGTCTGTCAAGACCTTTACACTAATGGAATGTGGTATCCGAAGTTTAGCAAGACCAGCAAAAACTAGTAAAAGTTTTTGAGGTAGTATTCCTACCAATATATATTTGTTTTAGTAGCAATTAAATGCAAAAATCATTCATTATAACTTATTATTTCTTATACATTCGGAAACTTGATGCAGAATTGCTGATAGACCCCCTTAATTACCTATTTTAGCCTAGAGTAACTAACCGGATTACGTGCACATAAGTATGAATGATTAAAAGTCAGCTACCGAAATGGAAATTAGCGTTCTCACTTTAAAATTCGCTCGAAGGAAATTATAGCTCAGATCCAATTCCCGAAGTGAAGCTAAATTAGCGAAGGCGTTGTCCGGTAGAATGCTGAGTCGGTTATGGGACAAATTAAGATGGACAAGTCCGGGGATAAATTCAAACATGGTGCTGTCCAAGTGTTCCAATGAGTTATCTGACACATCCAATCTTCTCAGTCGCCGTGATATCTAGTATTAAAAAGGATGATAGAAAGTCACGAAACCCTCAAAATACATAACTACAGCTGAAATACACAATATTGATTCATGAGATGAAGAAGAGTTATAACACACGCCAACTAATCGTAATAACATTTTAAAACTTGACTGCTCACGTCACTGGATAAAGTTTGTGTATTATGATAGGTGCTTAAGAGGTATAAGCAATAACCGTCAAGTTTCTGAGTGCACTGAAACGCATACAAGATTAAATCTAATAATTGGGAACTACATTTACAACAATTAATTAGATAAGCATGCAATAATTTCATGGTATTGTACCAAATTAATTTTAACCACAATAAATATGAAATACATAGAAAATAGTACAAAATAAATAACTAATAAATAACTAATAAATAACTAATAAATAACTAATAAATAACTAATAAATAACTAATAAATAACTATAATAAATGCAGAATAAATAACTATAGAATAAATGCAAAATAAATAACTAATAAATACAACAATACCCAAAACCCAACTAGAGCACCGAATATGTAGGGTTACCAGATAGTAATTATTTGAAAATAATTCACAAGTAGAAATCAACCTGCAGGACAATCACTGTACTAATGCATATACTAACAAGATGCGTGCACAGACCTGTGACAAAGCTCCAACTGGAAGATTCACAAATTGATTAGATCCCAGATTAAGAATCTCCACCGCCGAGCCAATCAAGGAATCCCTAGGCAGAGATCTAAGTCGGTTTTTCGACAGATCTAAGTATCGAAGTTTCGTGTTTCTAATGAAAATAACTGGCGGCAGGAGAACAATCTTGTTTGAGCGGAGGTTCAATATCTACGACACATAAATGTATTCCCGTTAGTAATCCTTTTAAATATGACCCTCCTTGAGCCCTACGCTTTGAGGTATTGATAACATTTAATCTTAAGATACATAAAATTCATATAAAAATGATTAAAATATCTGCTTTGATTGAAGTTACTTTGATCATTAGTACATGGAAAAGAAAGTTGGAAATAGTGTTTTAGACGCATAGTTACTCACCGTTAAGTCTGGTAAATGAGCAAAACTTCCATCCTCTAATGTTGTGATGACGTTTGTGCCTAAATTTAGTTCCTGCAAAACATTTAGACGCTAATATTAAGCTGAATAAGTAAATATAGGTAAATTATAAAATTTAATATGTATGCATGTCGTATGTGTACAAGCAAAAAGCTTTCTCTGGAGCACGGAGGGAAAGGTACGAGCATCTACTCGATGGAGCAAAATGTCGATGATAATCGGATTAAGAAAGGAAAACAAAACAAAACTAATACTTGTATAAGTGCAACACGACAGTCGTCATTGTTTATTTGGAATACAACAGCTGTTTCCACAAAAGGAGGGTGGAGACAGGTTGATGGATTGTTAAACTTAAAGATTTCTACTACAGAAAGCTTTAATATTAATGAGACGGCGGTTTAGCATATGCGGGACTGCCTGTACGAGAATCGAACTGACCTTGAGTGAGCAATTAGCTGGGAACATTTTAGGCTCGGTTTTGTCAATCCTATTGTAAGACAAGTCCAGGAGTTGAGTGATGCAAAGCGGGGAGAAGTCAATTCCTCGGACGGGAATTCGATTGTGGGACAAGTCCAAGAACTTGATGATATGATTACTTGCCCATCGTTGTTTCAGATTGAATCGCTCTAGGGAGTTGTGGCTCACATTCAGCCCGTTGATGATGGTTCGATGCCCGAATGCATCCATGCTGAAGGAACTCAAGGAATTGTAACTCAAATCGATGAGATTGAATTTGTCTTGAGAGAATGCTCCAGCCTTTACTGTTGTCAGTCGGTTGTGATTCAAGTAAACATTCAGCCCGGGGTGCTCATAAGGTCCACCCACCGCTGCTGCGGCTGCAATCCCAGCCACAGACATTCCTCCCGTTGTTTCTCTATTCGAGCCGCTCGTCTTCTTTTTCAAAACCAGGCTTTCCGCCCTGTTGTATGATGATGAGGAATCTAAAATTCCGGTTGTTGAACTACCTGAGGCATTATTTAAACGAGACGTTGGTGGGGAGGGATGCTGCTGTGATGATGAAGTAAAGCTTCCATCTCCATCATTATATCTGGCACTCGGTAAGGATGATGGAGGTGAAGGCTCCTTGTTGCTTACTCCTCCACCTCTCGATGAGCTTGGCACAGACAGGGCGGTGAGAAAAGCGTGTTTCTCTATCGTGGTGATTTGATTATAGCTTAAATCTAGATTTACAGCGGGGAATGAGAGGAAGGATTCGCTCTGGATGGTCCCGATCCGATTGTGTGAGAGTCGCAGGTGAGTCATGAATTGGTGAATGTCAGGGTGAAACATTTGTGGCGGTAGGCTTTCCAGACGATTCCACTCCAGGTTCACATAACTCAATCTCCGGTTTGAATAGAATGTGTACTCTCTACACACACACATCGTGTCAGCAGAGGATACACAGATACACAAAAACAAATTTACTTTAGTAAACACACTTCTCTTCAAGTAATTTCCATCGTTGCTCTTTTACCTCTACAACTCTCTAAGCAACATTAATCGATTCCTAATGAGCAAATAAAATTTTCCTTTCCTAAGCGACCGGAGATTACTCTTTAAACTCACGCGAATATAAATTAGAACTACGAAATTTCAAGATGCTTTTTCATCACTAAGATGAATTACTAACACAATTTTTAAAATAAACAATTCTTGGAAACATCACATTTAAAATCTAACTTTTACAGTTATTCTTTTATATTCTAAATAAAAACAAAGAGTTAAACCAAATAAATATAAAATTAATAAATAACTAAGAAAACAAAAGCATATATAAATAGAATAGAATTTATTAGGTCGATTCAAATGGCCTCAGTCTTCACAACCAAAATCAAAAGCATATATAAATTAAATAAATTATTAATTAACTACTAGTAATGAAAAAATACTTACGCAATATATTTCAAGAAGTTAAAATCTAAAGCCAGCCATTCTAAATTCCGAAGGGAATTAAACATGGCTGGCTGAAGGGTAGACGCACTCTTCAGTCCCATACTAATTTCAAGTGTAGTCAACGGCAACGGCGGAAAGGGTTCCATCTCACCGGAAAGTTGACAGAAAGATAGACTGAGTTCTCGTAATCGAGGAAACACATCACTTTGGAAGATACTTGATAGACCTAGTCCGGACATTACTGGTTTAGCTCCGTAATCATCAACTATTTCATTATAACTATTCTGTCTACTTCCTTCATCGTTAGCGCTCCTGGCAGTAGATGTTCCATGAGAGTGACCGTTGATATAAATGTCTGAAGCGTTATTGTCACGTACTAAATGATGTGTTGGATCAGGCGGAGTGCTATTTATTTCATTAGAGAGGACATCCATGGTTTTAGGTTTTACTGACTGTTGTGATGGTGCAATGACACCTTTATTTAAGTTTATTGAGTTTGCACTTATTAGTTCGTTGCTTTCTTCAGAAGAGATTTCTTGCTGCATGTCTTGCACCACTGACGTGCTGCTTCGAGGCGGATTTTGATTATCCAAATAATTAGATGTGTAGGCTAAAGTCCGAATGGGATTGCTCCGGAGGATCAGCGTGCTTAAGTATCTAAAGCGACGGTAGGCTTTATTCGTATTCACATGAGGAATGGGCTGAAGGAAGTCATCCAAGGTGGATATGTGATTGTAACCTAAATTTAAGTGGACTAGATGCGGACAGTCGAGGAGTAGACGTTGGGGGATCCTAGTGATTCGGTTTCCGTTTAGCCCCAAGTAGGTCAATTTGCAATCAGCTCCTGCAAATTTTTTCAGTTATTACAAATTAAGGGCTACCGATCTAGTTTTCTTTATCTATATGCTAGATATGATCATTCTATGCGGAAAAATTTGATGAAATGATTCCGATATTCTATTAGACTGCTTATGTATTGAATTTCCCTCAAGATGTGTAATATAAATGACAATTTTAAAATATAAATCTGTATGTTTGCATTCGCGATATCGTTTACATGACAAGGTTAGTGTGGATATCAAGATAAAAAGTAAGTGCAGTGCAGGAAAGATAAATTGCAGGTTTACAAGTACCTTGCGGAAGTCCAATTCCCTCATCCAGAATTGCATTTGAGCCAACGTAGAGATGCATGAGTGAGGTCAAGTTGGTAAGAGGCATCCATGGGATGGAGGAAAGTCGATTATTCTCCAAATTGAGGTATTTTAGAGTGTGGTCAAGTGTGACAAAAGCCCTAGCATCTATCGTGTGGAGACGATTGTGACCGAGTGAGAGACGAAAGATGTTCATGGAGTGGAAAGCAGCATCTGGCAGAGTCTGCAAATAATTCTTGCTCACACTCATGTCCAGCACCGTCAGCTGGGATCCAAAAGGACGAGATGGCCAGACCTTTTCGTCATCAACAACAAATGTATTTACGTCAGTCAACCAACAACCCTTGTCCTTGCATCTTTTCATGGCAATATACACTTCAAAGCCTACTTACAATTTTACACCCAACAATTTTTACATTTTCCATCTCAAACAAAATTCTCCACATCCCATCCCAAGCCAAAAACTCCACATTTCACTTCCAAAATAAATATATTCCTTTTTACTAGTAAATTCTACTTTTATTGCAAATCTAAATGTACTAATAAGCCAATTTATAAAAGATACGTTGGACATTGTTTTAAATAAAAAACCTTGTTCTCCAAGTTTGTAATTTAATTGGATTTGTGCAGCCGCGGTTCAGATGATATTAAATTACGGAATGATTTATTATTTTTACATATATACATGCAAAGCTCATATGAACAAAATACCTATAGCATTTCTACCAAAATACTACTTAAAAGCAGATATATAGAAACATGTATCTATATCTACTACATGACATATAAGTAATACTTACTTTAATAAAATTATCTGACATGTCCAACTGATTCATTTGTCTTTGTGGCAGCTCCCTCGGCCAGTCCTGAGGTATTTCCTCGATGGCACAGCCACCAATGAACAGCCATGAAAGCGACTTGAGATGAAAGAGAAGGGTTGGAAAGCTTGACAGACGGTTCTTCATTAAATTCAAAGTCTACACACAGCATTAATAAATTCATTAATAGTTGAATCAAGACTTCACGGCATTGAACAGCAGGAACATCAGATGATTTTGCAAGTAATAAGTTTGTCCTTTTGTAACTGTTTTCATTATTCTCGCCTATATAGAACTTTTCTTTGTTTCTAAATACTCGCGTTTCACCATTTAATTGCATAATAGAGCTATATTATAATAGCTCTCTATGACACACATAATTTCTTCTTCGCAAATTTCAGCGCATAGGAATGTACAGCATTCGTTTTATCAGTTAACTAACCAGTAAATGTATTTTGACTAACAAGATAAAGTGTATAATATCTATTTCAACTAACAAGATAAATTGTATTAATATGTTAACATGTTATTTAGTACCCAGAGATTTTGAGGAAAGTTTCAGTCAAAGGGAACAGCAATATAGGAAGACAGTTATGCATGTACCTGTTTCCTTAATGTGACGCCACTAATGCTCACATGTTAGTTATAGCTTCAGAAAAGATTCTCGGGCTAGAGAGAGTGCGGAGGAGAAAGTGAGGTAAGAGATCACTCGACTATCTTAACTTAATTATGTTACTCTCCAGTGAGTGCAATAAAAAAGACAGATTTTTATTGCTATATACTTGAGTCTCATGCTCCACATTCCTTGTTACTCCTTTTTCATGCCACCTCCTCTAGGAGACTCTCCAATACACGGAGATCTAAAGTGCCTGTTTCCCCTACTACCTTACTTATTTCATTCAACCTTAATGTACTCACCATTTCATGCACCAAAATAATGTACTTATATGTATATCTCCAACGGTTGCAGGAGACAAGGGCACTATAAGTACAACAAGCCTTTCCTGGGAGACACCTCACATTTTAAACTCTCACATTTGGAGGAACATCAGCAGACTAGTACAGGAAGTATTCCTCCCTCATACATTATATACGTTTATGGCACAACAGATAGCAAGTTCATCCCTCCTTACGAATAAACCCAAGATATTTGGGTAACATAGGCTCTTCATACACTACCAACTGAATTACTCTTCGCCTAAAGTCCTGTACACTACATATATCCCTGTTGTAAAGTTACTATGTCAACATAATGGTAAAACTTTACCCTTTACAAATACCATCCTCTACTCTGCAGGTCATAAACAAACGGTAAAATCGAAACTGGGTCAGGCTTTACACTTAAGTGGGATTAATGGTTTTTGACGAAAACATGTTAATTTGATTGCACAACATAAAACACAACTATCAATGTATGCAATGGTCAGATTGCCGACTCCAAGTATGTACATCTCAATTTCATCAAGTGCAAAGTGCGAACCAAACCTAAAGTAAATAATCGATTTGTAGATGTTTCATGTCAAACCGCCGTGAACTCAAATTAAGAAATTCAAGGTTGCTGACCACAAGTGTACAACACTTATTATTAAAACCTAAAAATAGTTTATACGACTTTTAAATGCAGCATAGTTTTAAAATTTGTTTTTATTTGTCATATTTATCCTTATTATCTCATTTATATTTTTCTCTTAAATTTTCTGAATTTTACCTGTAGATTAGGAGGAAAGTTATCTTTGGTAAGGTTAGTAATGAAATTTGAGCTGAGTTCAAGCCAATGAAGACGCTGGAACGTTCCTAAGAGACGTGAGGGTAGAACGTCGATGGAATTGTCTGACACAATTAACTTTCTTAAGGAGCTTGCTACAGAAAACCAGTCCCCCGACAAGGAGTTCACCAGGTTACTGCAATTATCCAGAGATAAATTACATAATTGAATGAATGTACGCATAAATAAATGTACATACGAGCATTTAATGTACACTATGTTTACTTTTAAAATGACGATTGCGGTACAATTAATTTTGTTACTCTCTATATTAATCTAAAAATAAAACATTGAGAGAATAAGTGTAATAAGAGCAGCGTTATACAATTTATTGTATTTGGTTAATTATCATATATAATTAAACTGAAGAATGTCCACGGCATAATTCATGTTTGTGTGCTCAATTGAGACATTGTAAATGGACTTAAGAAATCTGAGGGGAGTTCAATTGAAAAAGATCAATCCGCAATACTTTGTCATTAGAATTACAATGAAAACATTTATGATCGCTCGTTCGTGCACTGAGTTCTCTGCGTGAATTCCGACGTAAGTATTTCACTATGGAACGCAATCACAGCGACGGCAGTTGAAAATTAAATGGAATCGCCAGAAGCTACAACGTAGGAGAGAGCAGGAAAGCTAGCTATCCGAGATCCGAATGTCCGTTAAAAGATATCACCAAGCCCCCAAGTATTTTCTTCACATGAATAATTCACTGAATTTCATCAAGATTTCATGAGTGGAGACACTAGCCTACAGAGTCATGTCAAGAGAGAATTTCAAGTGAAGATCGCGTACGTAACGAGACTATTGAAAATCAGAGGGGTGGGTCAAAGAATCAAATGACCGGAATGAAACCGTCAGGATGAGCAGGGAGGTTGAATCGATGAAGACTTTTAGTGTATTTGTGAACAAGAAGAAGGGGAAATCATTCCAAAATGACTTCCCTGGCTAGTCAGAAACCTCAGTTATAAGGAGCATGAGCCTCTTCCCAAGACTCTTCCAGCGCAGTTGAACTTAAAATGAGATGATCCTTTAAACGCATTGAAAATAAATGATGCTTTGTTGAAAAACAATATTAATGCGAAGAAGCTCCTATTTATTTGTTCATTCCAAACTGGAAGTCTATAACAATCAGTAATATATATTCCGTTCTGTCAAATCGCTTATACGTACATATTATAGTCTATATTAAATCAGACTTTGCGACATGTCAAGCCGTAATACAATACCAATTTATTTGTTCATTCTAAATTCCAAATCCAAAGCAAATCAAGCATTTCTACATTCCGAACCTGAAATCGCAAGCAAATCAAGTATTTCTTTATTCGCAACTGCAAATCAATTATTTGTTCATTCAAAACCGCAAATCATTTATTTGTTCATTCCAAGCCGCACGTCTGCAGCAAATCTACATGATAATGCAGTCGTTAGCAATAATCTCTGGGGAAGGGGGTGAGTGGACTTAAAAAGCACGATAAATAAAAGTGAGACTATTCAGTATTACTGTGGTCTGGATGTCATTTTAGTAAGTATTGTGTTGCCATACAAAATAAATACAAAACTAATTCAAAATGAATACAAAATACTTAAAGCAAAATAAGCCCACATGAATTCAAAATGAATACAAAATACTTAAAGCAAAATAAGCCCATATGAATTCAAAATTAATACAAAACGATTAAAAAATAAAATATAATTTACAAAATAGGTCTTCTGTGGTTTTACATACATACATAACTGCCACCAAAGCTATTGGGAGTATCTTATTGACATGACGATGCCACTGTACATACAGCAACAAGTAGAGTTGGGATATAATGAATTTGGAACCGGAGTCTATACTAATATAACCTGCAATTATACGCCCACGCTATAGGGAATAATATCAACCGAGAAAGCAAAGCTCACCACCACAGCAGCAGTTTGATACTGTGGAATCAACTGGAGCGATCGGTAGTCAAAGGAATGATGATTAATCAGTGGAACTACTAGAGCTCTGTATAGCCAATAGAAGCGTTCTTTAATAGTATAGCAGTTCTTTTCTCTTCTTCTCTGTCCCTAATTCTCTTTCTGGTTTGCGGGTGAGTACGCGGCGTGATTGATTGGGATTGTAGTGTGCAAGGAATCCAGCTCAGGTCACAGCTGGTGGTTCATTTTTAGCCCAAAGGAAAGCCTTTCAGTGCAACTACCATGGCAATCCAATCCATGCTACTCCCTTGCATATCCCGCTCTTTACGCTTTCCACATTTATCGACTTTTTCGCTTTACATTTCCTTACAAAAGTGATCCTCTGTATTATTACACGTATGGAATTTCGCCGATACCGACGTATCTACAACAGCGTTGATATCGTGTACGCATTCATTAATTCCATTTACCGATGCTCGGAACAGGACCAAAAAATGCGCTCACATACATACTCCAAACTTCTCGTCAAAAAACGTATCCACCAGCTTTATCTGTGGGTACTTATGCATACACTTTCGGAATAAAATAGAAATTCCCCAAAATAATTTGGCCACGCTCGGCAAAATTCCGTAGGCTCATTACATGTGAGGAGAGCGTGGAAAAATGATGGGAGGCTTGACGGAGTAGTGATTTCTGGGCGACGAATAGTGTCTAGAATAAATGAGAGCAGTGTTAAAAATCAATTTTACCTTATGGTCTCGGGATATTTATACGAGAGACGTTACCGGGATACACATTTTCATATTCAAAAAGTGTAGCAATCTGTAAGTTAATAACTCTTCGCAAGTCATGGAATCGGCGACAGCAGATGTTGCAAAAACGAAATCAGGGAGCTGAAGAAAAAAGTGGTTATATAGGAAGTTTTTTTATAGCAAATAGCCATGGGATCATGCTACGTACACAAAATGAGTGAGCGTACAAAGTATAAACGACTTAAAATCATCTTTATGATAGCACATCATTAAAGAGACTCGAGATGAATATTAAAGTGTATAGGAGTAAAAAAAAGTATACTTTATTTAAAAATACAGAACACTTTAAAAAGTATTGCATAATTGAAACATCATAGGAAATCGTAAAAATAACCAGTATAAATTTAAAAGTCCTGAAAACGTAAAGAATAATTTAATTTATTCTCAAATAAGATATAACTAAACCTAACATATGATAAGATATAAACTCTAAAATCAATGCAAATATAGTCCACGCATCAGTAATTAATACTGTGTGAGAATTTTAATTACTACTAACGCTTCTTACATGAGAAGATAAGATTAGAATAGTCTAGTCTGTGAGAAGAAATTAAGCAAGTTTGGGTTGGAAAGGAATGCCAAGAAACTACTTACTTGCTGAGATTGAGCCATTCAAGTAACTTGAGAGTTTTAAAGGCAGCGAAAGGAACTTCATCGAGAAAGTTGGCCGACAAGTCCAGCATACTTAGGGAGTTGCTCATCGAGCTATATAGAATAGAAAACCATGCCAAAATCAGTGATATTTCTTTTTCCTCAGGTATATTACATTCCATAAAATATAGCAGTTACTATGTATATCATATATGTAGTTATATTTGCATCTTCAACGACGGTATAACACTACTAGTAGATTTCCTTACATATTACATACTCCCTCACGGTTCAACTTACATAATTGAACCCAGCAGCCACGATTAAAATATACATATTTCATTTCGCTGCTAAACGTTTCTAATTATCAGGATCATCAACAGATTTCAGTATCCGAAATGGAAGACGAGAATCCGAAGGTACAATACTAAAACTTATACCAAGTCTTAATAAGTTTACCAACGCAGGATCCGTACCGAGATATCAATTTCCTGGACCGGAAAAGAAGTTAAAATCTACTGGATATTATTAACTGCGACAGTTCCGTTGTCGGGAAATTCCTGGTCGTTGTTGAAGAATGTCAATATTCAAGTAAAATATAACTATAATTTATATAGGTATAAATTTCTTTCCCTAAGTATAAGTTTATACTTTACATTTAGCTAATATACATATGTTATCTCATGTAGGCTATCTAATGTAACACATCTTTTATGTAATAACGTTATATTATAAGCTTGTTATCTCCCTATTGATATTCCTAAAACTTGTATTATTAGGATTAAAAGCGTTACTGGAGAGATTCATGTCGTTAATAAAGCCATTATTTGTAGCATAAAAGGCTCTTATATGGCAAAGGCATTGAGTGTTGGAAGTCACAGGAAATTGTCTTTTCTCTCTTTGGTTGTTATACAAGTAGGAGATTCTACCTCTAAAGAGTTTCTTCCGTTCGAGACTCGATCACATTCCGAATACTCCCTTATGTATGCATTATCAAATGCAAAATTACTTGGTAAAGACTTGATATCATCCTTTCTTCTGCATAAATTCTTATATAATTCCTTTCTTCTTCGTACATTCGTACATATACAGTTCCTTTCTTTTGCTGGATATCTCCTAAACATATTTCTACGACGTTCCTACTATTTTCTATGTCCTCCGGCAACTTAACTTCCTAAATGTAAAATGCAAAACTCAAATACATATAAGGATCGACATACAGACATACTACATATTTTAATATTCGTGGTTTTTACACGTGTATCAACTACTGAAACGTTATACCTATACGCCTATAATAAGCACTATAAACACACCCGGATTTTATACAACGATAAGGAATTTTCCTTATATGATTTTACATATACAGAAATATATACTTGTATATATAACATAAGGGAATTCATTTTACAGGAATTTTACATGTGACCCTTCCAGAAGTACGATATCTTAGTACGAAAACTACACAGTAGATACTTTCACGGTCGAACAATTGCCCAGCAGAAGATGAAGAAGAAAGCGGAATTTAAGCTGGAACCATGCATCATTTAAAGTTCCAACCTCCACCTTATTTAATGACTCCAGCCCAATGAGACCTTCAACTCTTAAGAATGACAAAAGTTTAGCTCTGCATCGGAAAGCTAAGCATTAAAGACTGCATTCTAAGCTGCATTTATACGTATATATGCATATGCTTACATTTATAGGTATATGAATCTATCTACTTGAATCTTTAAATTAGAATTTAGCTAAGAATTCAAAGTCACACCAGCTATAAAACTTTTTTACATACATATATTCCAAGTTCCAAAGTGATCGATAAATTCTCATTTAACACACTTTGGTTTTGCAACCCTGCATCGACACTACATTTGTATGTGTTACATAATATTAAGAATTTTAATAACAACGCAACTATTTTTCGGCTAATCCGAACTAATGTATTACATTGTATTTAAACCATTTGTAGATAACAGTTTACTGAAATAGTTGAGAGACTTTAGCTAATACTACCTTATTACATCACACAAACTTAAAATACATGCAAATTCCCAATATATAAGTACAAAAGTTTATAAAATATGAATAAATATAAAGGGAATAATACGTCATGTACAATTAATCCAAGACTGTTCCGAAACACATAAATACAAACAAAATGCATACAAAAATTATTTCCTTGCGTCTTTCTAGAAAGTACGCGCAATTAATTATAAAAATTAAGCCAAACCAATCTGGCGGCCTGAAAAATAGAAATTGTAAGTAAAATTGATTTTTGAGACTATACGATCCAATTTACACAGTATCAAAAATGAAAGACGTTATCAACTAAAAATAAATTCTTGCATTAGTTATTAGCACGCTGTGTAGAGTTTTGCTGCTAGCAGCGTACACTTTATTAAATTTGCAATGTTTAACGAACCCGCAATGATAAGTTAGGTTGACATACCTGAAAGCGTACTCGGAAATAAAATAGAGTTGATCCCTGGAGAGTCGGATACCCTGGATTTCCAGTCCGGCAAAAGCTGACCCATCCAGCATGCTTAATTTAGAGCCAGACACACTTACATGGGAAATCACTCCATGAGCATTGTATTCTGTAAAAGAATCCAGAATATTATAAATGTCAGACATCATTCATCATGCAAAATTCATTGTCAAACCATTTGCAGCTTAGACGTTTAGAGCCCTTTCATAATAAAGTTACAATTCTAACTGTAAATCGATTGAAAGATCTCGGTATACCTACACAATATGTTACTTTAACGACAAACAGGGTTGCAGGTGGCATAAAAGTGGCATGACATAAATGGCATAAATGTGGCATAAATTGACATGGCAAAAAAGGTTTTTGCCACCA
>JAQGAK010002226.1:0-22097 GCA_034696945.1 Lipothrix lubbocki
ATGGCAATAGAGAGAATTACTAAAAGAGAAATTAAATGGCTACAATAATGGAGTATTGTCTCAATAATTTACAATGTACAATGTTGTTTGAACACGGTCGTTGCCATCCTCACCTATATTCGCACTAAACCTCTGTAAGATTTTAAATGCTCGCGCCATGATTACAAAAGATTTCAAATGCTCGCGCTATACATAATACAACATTTAACGACCAATCAGTGTTTTCCCGTGCAGAGCGCGGGCTTAAAGCTAGTTTACGAACATTTGCATATAGGAGAAACGTTTTCCCGTAAAGCGTTTGAAGAACTAATTATGCCACGCGGCAGCGCATTATGTACTATTATGAGTAATAATATGGTAGTGATACTAAATTAGTATTGTTTGTATTCGTAGGAAACTTTTAAAAAAAGTTTTCGAAAAATTCAAAACTAAAAGTTAAATTGTAAATAAAAATGTCAACATCTATTTCAGCATTCAAAACCAATTTATTTTAAAAGTGTACTATTCATTGTAAAATGTCATGGGATTTTATCACAAATAGTATTTTGCCTTGTTACAATTTTCCTCGATTTTGGAAACCACTTTGGTAGTAGAGACTTCGGATTGAACACGACCCACCTAGTGGCAACTGGAGAAAATAAAATGCATTGCAAAAACTTATTTAATTGGCATCCCAACTTTTGCAGTATTTTATGAGTAAGATTTCTTAAATTATTATTACAAAAGTTTTAGCATCTTACGCCATTTCTCCCCAAGTAAAACAGGGCAACCGCCATGCAAAGTTTTAGGTTTGTTGAACTCGGTGTACCAAAATACAGCTGATCTTGCAATAGGTTTTGCGGCGAAGCCTAATTGAAGGAATGCCGTTCCCCCACCCAGTTCCACGTCGTTGAGCTTCAAATTAAAATTAATTAAAATTATGAGTCCTCGGAAATTAAAACATTAAATAACTTAAATTAATTATTAATTTATTAAATTTTATTCTATTAATTAAATAATTGTGAAATTCAAGATTTTTTAAAGAAAATTATAACATCTTACATAAATTGAAAAAGTTGCCAGCACATCCTCCTTATCTTTCCATTCAATCTGCAATTTATTAAATACTGAATCACTTCGTTTCTCTTGAAAGGATTGATTTCAGACAAATTCCTTAAAAAATGTATTACTCATAATATACACAAATCATTACCAAATTGTATTTAAAAAGTAATATTTCCTGATAGAAATATTTATTGTACCATATCTAAATGCGGGCCATAATGACTTCCAAAGGAATAAGAAGCTATTTGTAAGTCCTGGACTTGTGGACCCCCAACAATCGGCAGTCCAGTAATTCGTTCAATTTTCCGCGCCAGAGCAACTGACTCATTAACTTCGTGACCAATAAAAGCATGTGACGAGGTTCGAATTACAGAGTTTATATCCCTTCCTCCATTTTCATTATAGACCCCGGAAGAATACAACCGGGGCTGTGCATAAGCCTTGAACCATTCTATTTCTGTAGTCGTGACAACTTCATATATTTGTACCACGTCTGGATTTCTAGCCAAAAATTCCATTTTCATCGGCGAGATAATAAACGATGGGTGGATTTTGGTTTCCAGCCAGCACACTAACTGGGCTTTAGTCGTTTCGTTCTGATAAAATAAAATACAATTACGAGTTTTTAGAAATTAAAGACCAGTTATTGCTGATTATCCTTTAATTAATATTTTGCCATATGTAAATACATACTAAATCATCATAACCAAACAACCAGAAACCTGATAATTTTCGCCTGAGCACAGACCGTAGTAATTAAAATCTGTAGAGTCGTAGCTAAGGTGCCCTTTGATTGTATTAAACAGTAAATCTCGTCTCTTTTCAGCCGTTTTACTATTGCCAGGAGCGTGAGTAATTCGTCTTGTAAAAACTTTGGGATTTCCACGATCTTCACGATAAACTTGATTATGCTTTGCGCACATATATTGCATCATTACAAATAATTCACATGTTGATTTGTTGCAATCCATTAATTTAGATGGTAGGTAATGATTCTTTGTTCCTAAATTAATACCTCTTCAATCGTCCTCCACAAAGCCTCGTGTATAAAATCAGGATCAACTGCTTGATCTAATTCGACCTTTGTTTTTGCTAACTCCAGCCACTCTATCGACCATGCGTAGTAACCAATTTCTCTTGCCAATTTAGCTATTTCTAGACAGTTCCGAGAGTTCAAACTGCAGGGTGTTTTTCTTGTGAAAACCCAACCGTCGCTCAGCTGTTGATATAAAATATATGTGAACACTTATTAGGAATTATTTCGCGAGCGTGTTGGTATTATTAAAAATTTTCAAAAAACTACTTTCTAAACATAATGTTTAAAAATTTTAAAAAAATATAAATATGCAAAACACTTTTAAAAAAGGTTCACACCATTTCCGCCTTTAGATTGTAGACTTGCTGAATCCTAAGAAGATTTTCAATTGCTTGTTTGACATCTGAAATTCCAGGCCAACCGTGTCTATCAAAGTATTTGGTGATTTCTCGGGCATCTGTGCATGAAATAAATCACAAGTAATTAAATTAATTAATTTATTATTTAAATAATATTTTTCAATAAAGTAAATAACATTGGATACATCTATATGTTATGGTAATTTGGTAGGTTATGGTTGGAGTATAAAAAATAATTGATGTACACTACCAAATGTGGAATTAAATCCCTGGTTCTGCACTACAGATGTAAAAATTCCAACTAATCGATCAATCAATCTGTAGCCACAAATCGGATTTTTCCACGCTTGAGTTTCGATTATATCATTTACTGTTCCAAGCGATGATAAACCACTGCCTGGGACGAATTCATTAAAGTAACTGCAATTATAGTAAATAAACATTGTCTGTATTTATCAGGGCTTTTGGTATGCATATACATATTTGCATTGTTCGTAACCCCGTACACATAATAATTTATTAAACTAATAGAACCAATAAGAGTTTTGAAATACGGACTTTTCCAGCTGCATGGCGATTTCATTATCCCCAGTTTTAAATGTATTAACATTTTTCACAAAATTTAATTCCAGTTGCTCAAGTTCTTGCAAATACAACGGTGATCTTAAATAATTTCGAGATTTATTTTGCTGTATTGTTGTTGTCGCTATGAGAGTAATTAGCTGCACTACAGTAAATATAACTGCATAAAAACTGTACGCATGCGTGGTTCTGAAACAGAACATGTTGAACATTAGAATATATTTCGCTGAGATATGTAGGCTAATTGTATTTAAAATTATAAACACATTCACCAATAGACAGCTATTTTTAAGCGCACCGGTTTTTTCATCACAAGTTATGGCAATAGAGAGAATTACTAAAAGAGAAATTAAATGGCTACAATAATGGAGTATTGTCTCAATAATTTACAATGTTTACATTGCTAGTGTATTTAGAAAAAATAAAACATGCTCGCAACATAAAACAAAACAGCAGTATTGTTTGAACCCGGTCGTTGCCATTTACGAACATTTGCCTATAGGAGAAACGTTTTCCCGTAAAGCATTTGAAGAACTAATTATGCCACGCGGCAGCGCATTATGTACTATTATGAGTAATAATAAGGTAGTGATACTAAATTGGTTTTTTTTGTATTCGTAGGAAACTTTTAAAAAAAGGTGTCGAAAAATTCAAAACTAAAAGTGAAATTGTAAATAAAAATGTCAAAATCTATTTCAGCATTCAGAACCAATTTATTTTAAAAGTCTACTATTCATTGTAAAATGTCATGGGATTTTATCACAAATAGTTTTTTGCCCTGTTACAATTTTCCTCGATTTTGGAAACCACTTTGGTAGTAGAGATTTCGGATTGAACACGACCCACCTAGTAGCAACTGGGGAAAAGAAAATGCATTTCAAAAACTTATTTAATTGGTATCCCAACTTTTGCAGTATTTTATGAGTAAGATTTCTTAATTATTATAACAAAAGTTATAGCATCTTACGCCATTTCTCCCCAAGTAAAACAGGGCAACCGCTATGCAAAGTTTTAGGTTTTTTGTACTCGGTGTACCAAAATACAGCTGATCGTGCAATAGGTTTTGAGGCGAAGCCTAATTGCAGGAATGCCGTTCCCCCACCCAGTTCCACGTCGTTGAGCTTCAAAATAAAATTAATTAAAAATTAGTAGTCCTCAAGAACGGAAACATTAAATAAGACATTTTTTCCACAACTTAAATCATTGGGAAATTCGAGATATTTTAAAGAAAATTATAACATCTTACATAAATTGAAAAAGTTGCCAGAACATCCTTCTTATCTTCCCAGGATATCTGCAATTTTTTAATATTGATTAGTTTCTCTTGAAAGGATTGATTTCAGAAAAATTATTTGAACCTCCCCTATGTTCACGGTAGATCTCTGACACGTTTTTAAAATTTCGCGGCATACATAACACAGCAAAATGGCCAATCCGATTGGTTTAAAGCTAGTTTGTTATATACACAAATCAATACTAAATTGTATTTAAAAATTAATATTTCAAGTAGAAGTATTTATTGTACCATATCGAAATGCGGGCCATAATGACTTCCAAAGGAATAAGAAGCTATTTGTAAATCCTGAACTTCTGGACCCCCAACAATCGGCAGTCCAGTAATTCGTTCAATTTTCCGCGCCAAAGAAACTGATTCATTTACTTCGTGCCCAATAAAAGCATGTGATGAGGTTCGAATTACAGAGTTTATATCTCTTCCTCCATTATCATTATAGACCCCGGAAGAATACAACCGGGGCTGTGCATCAGATTTGAACCATTCTATTTCTTTCGTCGTGACAACTTCATATATTTGTACCACGTCTGGATTTCTTGACAAAAATTCCATTTTCATCGGCGAAATAATAAACGATGGGTGGATTTTGGTTTCCAGCCAGCACACTAACTGGGCTTTAGTCGTTTCGTTCTGACAAATTAAAAAAAAAGTATTACAATGTTTAAAAAATTATTTCTTATTATCAGTATATTATTATTTAATCCTGTTGCTTGCCATATTTAAATGAATAAAATCATAACAAGGAACCTGATAATTTTCACCGGCGCACAATCCCCAATAATTATAGTGTCCAGCGTGGGGATGAGAGGTTCCTTTAAGTCTTTGGACCATCAGGTCTCGTACCTTTTCAGCTGTTTTACTATTGCCAGGAGCGTGAGTAATTGATCTGGTGAACACGTTTGGATCGTGTTTATCTTTACGGTAAACTTGATTATGCTTTGTATATAATGCACAAATAAGTATAGCTTCTAGGTTATTGGCGGTAATGGATTGATTTTTGAAAATTCTAAATTATCTTCCTTAAACGACATTACCTCTTGAATTGTTATCCACAAAGCTTCGTGTATAGAATCTGGATCCACTTCTTTATCCAATTCGACTTTCATCTTTGCTAACTCCAGCCATTCTATCGCCCATGCATAGTGACCGATTTCCTTCCCGAATCTTGCTATTTCCAAACAATTCCGAGAGCTCAAGCTGCAGGGTGTTTTCCTTGTGAATACCCAACCATTGCAAAGCTGTTGATATAGAAAAAATTTTTATAATTAGTACATAATATATGTTCAACTAAATGTAAACTTTCAACTTAAAAATAATATTACAAAACAATATTTCAAACTATTTTTCTATTTAAAACAAATGAGATACAGAGATTTATGCGAAAACAATATTAAAAAAAACGAATTTTTGTTCAATTAGTACTGCAGTGAATAAACAAATAAATAAGGAAATTATTTAAAAATTTTATCACCTTTTCCGCCTTTAAATTGTAAACTTGTTGAATCCTTAGAAGATTGTTGATTGCATCTTTGACACTTGAACTCTCAAGCCAACCGTGTTTTTCAAAGTAGTTGGCAATTTCTCGGGTGTCTGAATTTGAAGTAATTTTATAAAAACATTTGTATTTGTAAAAATAAATAATATTTTGTAAATAATTGACGATGAGACCGGAAAGGGCTAAATGGTTGAAACAAATTCGATTCAAATTACCAAACGTGGAATTAAAGGCTGGATTTTGAACTAATGAATTAAAACGTCCCGCTATTCTGTCAACTAATCTGTAACCACAAATGGGATTCTTCCAAGATTGAGTTTCTTCAATGGTATTTACTACTTCAAGGGATGGTAAACCACTGCCAATGACGAATTCTTTAAAATATCTGTAATTATAATAAATAATTAGTTTCTTTAGTTAATATTTCATTTGTTATATTTAATGCATATGACTATTATTTAATAAACTGCACTAAAAATGAATAATTAGCGTAGAAAATACTGACTGTTCCAATTGCTCGGCAATCTGATTATCCTCAGTTTTAAATGTCTTAACATTTTTCACAAATTTTAATTCCAGTTGCTCCAGTTCTTGTAAATACAATGGTGACCTTATGTAATTTCGAGTTGTAATATTTACATGTACACTTGTTGGTGTTACGAGAATAATTAGCTGAGCTACAATTAATATTAGGTACATTTGAAATGCAAGTGTGGTGCTGGAACTAAACATATTGAACATTTAAACTTTGAAGATTCCTTTGCACTGAATGCGCCAACTAAAAACGGCATCACAATTTGGATCACGTACGCACTCTGGGATTTATTAGACTACACTTTATACTTCGACTATCAAATCATCCGTTATACACCGGAATGAGTTATTTAAAGAGAAATTTGATTACTTTTAAATCGCATGAATAAAATAATGGAGTATTGTTAAAACTTACAATGCAGACATGAAGGAAGCAAAATCATTAACGGTAGAGCATTATGAATAGAAAGCTCAATCATTTTTCAAGTCAAGAAACACAAGCAAGCAACGTTGGCGAGCACCGATAAATAAGAAGTTTTATAAACAATCACAATGTGAATTTTAAAAAAAACGTTGCAAATAAGCTAATCCTGTCAAGTCAACAAAATTTTTAGTTAGAGATATCCTTGGTTTATTACAATTCGATTTATTTGATCCGTCTTGACATTTATGTGTAACGTATGTGAGAAGTAAGATTCAATGATTTAAATCGTAGATTAAAAATGCAAAATCAATTTTAACGTATATTATAATTTATAATATAATAATATGTGCTATAGGTAATTTGTAATAATTAAACTATTTTTTTAACAACCAAGGCATAGTTTCATTCAATTCATTTTCCTGCAGATTTTGTGGTTTTTAGAAAATCTCTTCTGATTCCATTTCCGTACTAAAGATTGGTCCTTGAAACGTAACCACATGGTGGCAACTAATAAACAATAAAAATATTTTTAACATTTCTTTTAAATTTTGTATTTTTGTTTAACTGATATCTATAGACTTCTTTAATATTTGGATGGATATGTAAAAGTGTTTGCAGTTCAAATTTCTTACGCCATTTCTCCCCCAGCAAGACAGGACAGCCTCCATGATAACTGTCGTCCTCAGCGAGTTTGGTGTACCAAAATATCGCCGACCCTGCAATTGGCTTTGCTGCAAATCCCCACGCTGTAAAGGCAGTGCCTCCTCCTAGTTCTACGTTGTTAAGCTTTCAAAAGAAATCAAGGATTTAGTCAATATATTAAATTTAATCATAAATAAAAATTATGGCATCTCAAATAATTTGAGATATTAAAGATCTCTTACATATATTGAAAACGTTGCGAAAATATCATCTTTATTGGCCGGATGTTCCCAATTTGCAAACTGTAATCACACATTTACCTTAAATAAAATATTATTTAAATTAATAATTTAAAATAATGAAAATGTTAAAAACCCCATCAAAATGCGGCATGTGATGTCCTCCAAATGACGAAGTTGCTATTTGAAGCTTTTCAACTGAAGCATCCCCCACAACCGGCAGACCAGTAATTTGTTCAATTTTCCTTGACAAAGCTAATGACCTTGGAGATTCATTTACTTCGTCACTAAAATAAATATGCGAGGTTGATCGACGATTTGAATCCAGATATCTACTTCCATTATTCCCTTTTACAACACCTGAAGCTTTTAAAAATGGCTTAGCTTCCGATTTTATCCATTCCCTTTCTGTCGGAGTTAAAACGTCATAGACTTGAACAGCATCCGGATTTCTAGTTAAGTATTCTATTTTTCTGGGAGAGATAGTAAATGCCGGATGGGCTGAGGTTTCTAACCAGCAAAATAGATTTGCTTTCTCCTGTTCGGTCTTTTAATTGTATTCTCACATTATTAAATTATTTAGTAAATGAATAAATATTTAATATTTTGTTAAATTTGTTTAAAATTTTGAAACTTAAAAAAATACCTGATGGTTTTCTCCTGAGCACAAGCTCCAGTAGTTAACCTCCGCAGCTTTAATATGCTTTGATCCCTTATAGTGTTTGTAGGCTAAATTGCGCATCTTCTCTGCTGTTTGGCTATTTTGAGGAGCGTGCGTGAGCTTCCGGTCGAATACCTTCATGGCCATTGGATCTTTATTGAGGGCTTTGTTGTGCTTTGTTTTGAAACAAATTCTTTAATATGTTTCCCATGTTGTACAGATAGGCTAGGCTTTATGAAAGCAATGTTAGAAAATAAAATAATATTACCTCCTCAATTGCAAACCATAATGCTTCCCCAATTAAGTCAGGATCAATCTTCTCATCCAGTACAACTTTCTTTTTCGCCAATTCCAACCATTCTATTGCCAGTGCATAATATTCAGTTTCGACACCAATTTTAGCAATTTCCAAGCAATGCTGAGAAGTGAGAGTGCAAGGGGTTTTGGCTGTGAAAACCCAGCCATTGCTAAGCTAAAAAACATATAAACATAGTTTTAATACAAGTAGTGAAAAATTGTAGTTATGCTTTCTGTACTAAAATGTCATTAAATTAATGATTAAACAACTTCTTTAAATTAATTGGTCACCTCTATCTGTTACAATAAAAGTTTTCATAATAAAATTTGGACTCAAAATTAAATAAATCAGACTCACCTCCTCAGGATCCAAATTATAAACCTGCTGAATTCTCAAAATGGCATTGATTGAATCGTCTACATCAGATTTTACAGGCCAGCCGTGGTGATCCAAGTAATCAACTATAGATTGGGTGTCTTTAAATGGAATCCGCAAATTAATCTTTTACCCCGAATGAAAATTCTAATTTTTACAGAAAGACAATTTTGTAGAGCACAAAACAAATTACTGAATGTCGTATTGAATCCCTCAGCAAATACCAAGTCTCTAAGTAATCTAGAAATTCTGCCTACAAGCCGGTAGCCGCAAATGGGATTTTTCCAGGATTGTGTTTCCTGAATTTCATTTACTACATTAATGGATGTCAAACCACTTCCTTGATAAAATTCGTTTAAATACCTATAACAAAAACATTTTTAGATTAATTCATATTAAATTTTAAAAAGTTATTTTTGACTTCTATCATAAACAAAATATTACTTGTAAGTCATTAAATGCAAATACGTATTATAGTGCGTTTCATTTATATGGTGTAGTTGTTATCATCTTACAATTGAATTTGTGGGATAATATTCTTTCCATTTTTTAATCTCGTCAGATTCTTAACAAATTGTAATTCCAAACTTTCTAACTCTTGCAAGTGCGAGGGTGCCCGGATGTAAGCCCGAGCTTGTATTTTCAATGGTGGAGTTGCTTTAGCCGGTTTTACTAATAATATGGCGACTACACAAAGGAGGCAGCAAATTATGTGCCAACTTAACACTAATGATTGCATTATTATTTGAATTTTCCTCTAAAATTTTATGATTCTTTGGACTTACTTCAATCATGTGTTAAAAATAGTTTTATTAATGAAATTGTTTATACTGCGTTGTCAGTGTTGAATTGAGAAAGCTGGTTTTGTAGTCGCACGCGGACAATAGCATTTTCTGTATTTAAAGGAACGGGAGAACAAATGGATGGTTTAATCATATAAAATAATTAAATAATAGCTTATTGTTTTTTTCATATGTAATTTAATTAAACACATTAAAATTATTCCATATTTATTTACTTTAAATTTGAAGTATGACACGACAACCTTCAAACATTCCACTGTTATTTATTTATACCGCAAATTTTCGGCGTTAAGAGTTTGCCCATTAAACCATTTTATTTAATTTGTAACTTCATCATATAATCAGACATGATTTAGATAGAATTAATGACATCAATAATTTTTAAACTATAATTTGGAATTGTCTTCTTCAGGAACCCCAAATTGTCAACAGTAGTACGGAGCTTTTGGTCCTATCAAGTCCATCTTTCCCCGCATATGCAACGTTGTCCTTTTGGTACGCAACGTTGAAACTGCAGAAGTTACAATGAATAGACGCATTTTATAGTCGAACACCACACAATTGATAAAAGAATTTTAATTCTACGTAGAACTAAAAACGACTGAACTTCCTGGTGAAAACCACCAAAAGTCGTCAAAATGATGAGCCTCCGCCAGGCTGCAAATGCTGCCGGACATAAGGCAAACCGTAAAAGTCACCAGAAAAATGAATCTTTATAAATTTTACGATTTGGTTTACGCATATCAGTATTAATTAACACGTCTGTGCCTAAATATGTAGTTTTATATTTAGCGAACGATTAAACCAAGAATTTCGCCGTATTTACCACTTACCTCATAATTAGTTTAGTTTTTAAACCTGCGATTTGTCCACAGTTGTAACAGTGTAAGGATGAAACGCAAATGAAATTTTTTATGAATGGAAAAATTCATTTCATTGACAGAAATTTGTTGTTGATGGCGTAATTGCTTTATTATTGACTCAATTACATCAAAATTATAGTTTTTTAAGGTAATAATGCGCCAACACCAACACATGAAACCAAAATTAACAAACGAAAAAAACTTCTTTTAAGCAAAACATTGAACGTACTGCGCAATCGTGATTTGAATTTCATTACAAAAGTTGGAATAAATTGAATGTTCATGTTTTCAACCGACAAAATTCTCTTCAATAAAAATTGCCGTTATAAACCACTCAAAATTTAATATATTTTATATAAATTCGTTCAAATTATTTGTATATTTATAATTTTTAGTACTCACAGTTAAGTTTTTTTACTCGAACAAACATTTTTGTATTTCAAACTTTTTTTCGGATTCCACTTTCGCACCAGCGAATGGTCTGTGAAAGGTATCCACTTGGTTGCAACTGATAAACACAATAAACATGTTTTACCATCTTTAATTTTGAAGGTTGTTTCGAAACTATGAATGCTGTTTTATGTATCTTACTCCATTTCTCCCCAAGCAGCACTGGACAGCCGCCATGCTTGCTGTCCGTCTCGGTGCGCACGGTGTACCAAAATACGGCCGAACCTGCAATTGGCTTTGCTGCAAATCCCCATGCTGTAAAGGCCGTGCCTCCTCCTAGTTCTACGTCGTTAAGCTTTAAAAGGAAACCCAACGATTTAGAAGGAAAGATATTTATTTAAGTAAATACAAATCCCAATCAACAAAATATTACGTTTAACGTTCAAGATCTCTTACATAAATTGAAAACGTTGATAAGAGGTAATTTCTATTGTCCGGACGGCTCCAATTTGGTAACTGTCAAAATGTGTTTTGTGATTCAAACAATATGTTATTGCTGTTCGATGGAAATTCATTCTGCATATAATCTTTATCATGAAATTAAAACAAATATTAAAATATTAATTAAGTGTAAGAAATTAGAAACCGTATCAAAATGAGGCGTATAGTGTCCCCCGAATGAATAAGCAGCTATTTGAAGCTTTTCCCTTGAAGCATATCTAACAACCGGCAGACCAGTAATTTGTTCAATTTTTCGTGACAAAGTCAATGACCTCGGCGAATCATGTACTTCATCGCTAATAAACACATGGGAAGATGATCGAAGTGTTGAATCCCGAGTTCTACTTTTCATCTCTATTGAAACACCCGAAGCATTTAAGTGCGGTTTTGCTTCCGATTTTATCCATTCCCTTTCCGTCGGAGTTAAAACTTCATAGACTTGAATAACATCAGGATTTCTATTTAAGAATTCTATTTTCCTCGGGGAAATAGTAAATGCCGGATGGGCTGAGGTTTCCAACCAGCAAAACAATTGGGCCTTGGCCTCTTTGGTCTTTTAAATTTAATCAAAATATAAAGTATAAAATAATCCAAGTTTTGCAGTGTTGATCATAATTTGATAATTTTTAACAAACCTGATGATTTTCTCCTGAGCACAGTCCCCAGTAGTTTGGCTCTACACCTTGTGCCCGCTTTGATCCCTTATAAAGTTTGTACACCAGATGGCGCATCTTCTCGGCGGTTTTGCTATTTTGAGGCGCATGAGTAATCTTCCGGTCGAATATTCTCGTGCTCATGTGATCTTTACTGACCATTTTATTGTGCTGGTCGTTTGTGCAAAAGAATTATTTATTGAATCTATAAGTTTTGAAATAATAATATACGCAATGTATAAGCTATGTATAATAATAGTATTGTCATACCTCCTCAATGGCAAACCACAAGGTTTCCGCAATTACGCCCGGGTCAATCCTCTCATCCAAAACAACTTTCTTTTTCGCCAATTCCAACCATTCGATTGCCAATGCATAATATCCATTTTCGACACCAACTTTAGCAATTTCCAAGCAATCCTGAGAATTGAGAGTGCAGGGAGTTTTTTCTGTAAAAACCCAGCCATTGCTAAGCTGGTTAAAAAATAATCCTTAGTTTTAATAATATGAATTAAATTTTTCCATAATGTTATCTCCTTTGCAAATCCAATTTAAACGATTGGAAAAAATTTTGCAAATCATTTGGTTAAATTAATTTATATTATTACAGTAGTTTTATTATAATAAATTCGTAATTTTGACATAAGAAAAAAATAACCGAGGCTGACCTTTTCAGAGTCCAAATTATAAACCTGTTGAATTCTCAGAATGGCGCTGATTGAATCGTCCACATCAGATTTTGCCGGCCATCCATGTTTATCAAAGTAAGCGACTATAGTTTGGGTGTCTTTAAATGAATTAGAGAATACTCGTTTGTTGTGCCGCTAGCAGAGTTTTGATAAAACGCGAAATAAATTACCAAATGTTGTATTAAAATCCGCAGCAAATACCAAGTCTCTAAGTAATCCAGAAATTCTGCCAACGAGCCGGTAACCACATATTGGATTTTTCCAAGCTTTTGTTTCCTGAATCTCATTTATTATACTGAGAGAATTCAAGCCACTTCCTATGTAAAATTCATTCAAATACCTTAACCAACACAAAACATAAATAAATAATTAAGAATAGTAATCATAAAATTATAATTAATGTACTAGAGGATGCCTTGATGAATTTGTAGCTTATTTGTTTAACTTACAAATCAATTTGTGGCTTGGTTTCCTGCCCATTTTGTAATCTCGTCAAATTTTGAACAAACTGCAGTTCTAAAATCTCTAACTCGTGCAAATACGAGGGTGCCGACATATACGCACGAGGTTTAGTCTCTAATGATGGAGGTAGGGATAAAACTAAAATGGCTAAATAAAAAATGCCGCAGAAGGTGTGCACATGGTGGAATCTTAACACAAATTGCATTGTTATTTTCACAGTCGGATTATTTATTTAAAGGATTCTTTAATTAACTGCTAAACGGCTTAAATCTAATGAATATTTCAAATAACAGTTTAACAGCGTTTTGTAGAGAAAGTTGATTTTAATAGAAGGGCTCCGTATGTATAACAATATGATCACGTAGAGAGAGAGAGAGATCGTTAATGGAAGTTTTGATTCATTTTAATAAATACATTAATGGCCTATTGTTTTTTTTCCAAAGCTCCATGCACAATGTTGATGTTGAGATAACGCCTACTGACATCTAGTGAAGACACATGAATGAAGGTTACTTAACTTGTCAATGTACTCCCATCTTGTATTTCAATTTAACAATATTATTCAAAACAGCCGGAGTGACTATAATGTATGTACGTATACTCAGCGCGGTATTTTTCGACTAATTTGTATGGAACATGTCGTCGAGTATACGTAGAGAAGAACCAAAAGTAGGTCGACTCAACAAAAATGGTGATCACCATCGTTCCTAAAATTCCACCAATAAAGGACAAGGTAGGGGAACGACAAGAAAACCCTTACGTTTGTAAAGAAACCGGTGCAGGTATGCAGAAACGACACCTCAAACGACAGGATCAATCGTTACTGGATAATTATAAGCAGAACATGGAAAATCATTCAGACTTCGCCCAAGAACAAAGTCGCATTCAATGTTTAAGTTCCGCACATTTAAAGCGAAATAGTTCATCTTTATTTGAAGTGGGCTTTTATAGATTTTTATATTAATTATTATTATTTTTATTTAGTAATTATATTGAGTTATCAATTCCTCAGCTTTTATGCTGATCAGCTCTATGTTTATAAGTAGTAACGAAGTTATTATTAATCAACTACTTGAAGTGAAAATTATTATTGAATTATTTATTAAAATGAATTGAATTTGAAGTGATTAAATAAATTCCGCACTTTATTTTGGTTAAATTAAATCCAATTCCATCAAATAAGTATTATAAAGTATTGAAGAAACATACTTTTAGCTATCGAATAGGCAGGGCTGTACTGTGTACCTGCAAATCTCAACGACAACAGGTCTCTGTGTAATAAATTATTATTATAACATTTCATTTGTAGGTGCACATGTATAAGTATAAGAAATAATAATTTATTACAATATTGAATTAATTCATGGACAAGTTCATGTTCAAAAAAATAATTTAACACTGTCATTCCAATTACTGCAAACTGTTGATTAGAATTATCCCGCAATAACAGCTTCTCATCAACAAAGCTGACCATGGGAGATGCTGATCCACAGGCTAAGAGACCAAAACTTGAAGATGATACTGGAGAATCAACTGAAATAAGGGCCATCGACCTAGGCACCAGTTTTGAAGATGATAATAGCCATGTAGAGGATGATGGAATTCCAACTTTGGTGATATTTTTATTCCTTTAATTTTTATGCATTTTTAATTTTAAATTAGGGTGTAAGTTTAATTTTAAACATTTTTGTTGTTTCGTTTATTATTATTCTGAAATATTGTATTTGGGTAAGTCCAACTTAATTTGAAAAATTAATTTTTATTTACGATTTCTCGGAATATTGTTTTTCCTTTAGGTTGTTGAGCGCCTCATCGAGTCCATTACCGACGTTGCGGTCTTGAAAATATGCAGGCTCGTCGACAAATATTGGAACAGCGAGGCTTGCAAAAGACTCAAAAAAATTTCGGAAGCCGTGATACCTGAAGATGACCCTAATATAAACAAACTATTGAAAATTCTGAAAGCGAAATCAATTGAGCCGTTGTTGTCTCTTCCCTCTCCATTCAAAGAAGCAAATGTTACAGCAATGGAATTCAAGAATAAATCCTTCCGGGATGTTTTACTTCACCCTTATTGGGAAATCAATACTTTAAGCATGTCATTGTCTGAAGATATTGCTAATCTGGACTGGTTGGCAAAATTCTTGAGAGAAAAGACTAAACAATTGAAATATCTGACTATTACTTCATTCAACCTCAACACTTTATACAATGTGTTACGCGGAGTCAAATTACCAATGTTGAAAGACCTCACTGTGAATGAATCCTGCGAAAATGAATTGTGTGCTCATATGGGAAAACTTGCGGATTCTTTGCAAGACTCAGCTCTGGAAAGCTTAAAAATTACAATTAGCTCCTTTGCATGTTTTGTATTTTGGCGTTCTCTGAATTTTTCCCAACTTAAGGAATTGAACGTTGGAATTGACCCTTTCCATTTGCCAGACGAATGTTGGGACATGCTCGCAAGAGTTCATATGCCGGCATTGACAGATTTGACCATTTCTTCTAGTGACCCCAACAATGATCAATTTCAAGAACAAATAAGCTCATTCATCCGCAATGTGTCACCAAAGCTCGAGCACCTTGAACATAATTTCGTATATGACGTTGGAATGGACTACGTCTTTTCAAAGTTAGAGTGTTTCATATGGTCTGCCGTGACTCCGCCTACTTTCATGGAATACTTGACAACTGAAAGATTCCCATGTTTGACTCAGGTTTCCGTAATTCATGCCTTTCTGGATTCATTTCATTCTACCCAGTTTGAATCTCACGACCAAGTAAAGATATTTTGGGCACATTCCGACGATTCAGAGAATGACCAAGAAGAATTTCCAAGTTTTTCAACTTGGATCACAACTTTGAAAAAGAAGTTTCCTAATTTAATAGAATTTGGACTGGAAATAAATATTTGGAATCCGTCCATCCTCTTGGACATCCATCGAGTTTATCCCCATTTAAAGTCCATTTACATGTATGGAATCATGGATTTTGTGACATTGTCAGGAGGTTCCGTTGAACAAGTCGCAATAGAACGTGTGGGTGGAATTTCCGAGGATAGCGATGAATCTCAAAGAATCTCGCTTATGGACTTTATAGGTGAGAAAACGTATATATCACTAAACCATAAATAAAATACATTAATTAAATTAAATAATATTTTTATTAAAGATTTGGAAACAGTAATCTTATATCCCGTCGAGTCTGATGTTTCCAATGATCTAATTCGGTTTTGTTTGTCCCGTTTGCCAAAATTGAAAGAACTGGACATACCTTGGGTAACTTTTTAGTTTTCTATTCATATTGTATTACATTTATTCTGTAAATGCTGCCTCAAATATATTAATGGCCTAAAACAGAATAATAAAATTGCTAATTTTGTTAAATATGATTCTTAGAACTCCGAGCTCTCTGTTGAAATAGTAAGCTCCTATCTCCAGCATTTGGAGACGTTGGAAATTAGAAATTTCGACGAGTGGGATAAAACAATGGCGGAACTGGATAAAGCTTTACCCAGGACCGAAGTTCGGAAGTCCTACTAAAGTATTGCATTACATTCAAATATAGTTCGTACTCGTACAGTATAAAAAATTAGGTAACGAGAGGAATTAGATTTTATTTTCTGCCGTGTGCACATTAATTTTATTATCTCTAGCACGATTTCGTAATGTAGAATCGCTTATTGGAACTAAATCTCTACGAATTCATTCTTATAATTCAACAACAAATACAATTTATTATAAATTATACATAAACTTCTAATAACTATCATATATTTAATTTAAAACAAATAAATAGAGTTTATCAAACATTGCATTACGATTTCAAATACTTTGAACGGCCGTTTTTTAAAATTTCTTGGGTGGAACTTCGGTCGGTGTGACATTGCAAATGCTGCTGCTTCTCGAACGAGATCCACTTGTTTGCCACTGAAATATGAAAATTCGTTTTAATATTGTAGAAATTAATTGTTAAAGAACTGTTATAGTTACTTACGCTTACTTGAATATTGAAAAACAAATGCGGTTAGGAAATTATATGAATATGAATAAATCAAATTCAATTTGCCATGTAAACTTATAGTTAATTTGTATTTTAATACCCCATTGCTCGCCCATCATAACGGGACAATCAGCATGCCAAGCAATCTGGGATTCATCCCCTGAAGAAAGCGTATTGAACCAAAATAGTGCGGAGCCTTTCTTCGGTGTTATTTTAATTCCTGCTTGGGTGAAAACACGTTCACCGCCGCCATCTTGTGTAGCATCTGACATCTAAATTGTAATTCATTCCAAATTCATTAGAAATTAAAAATAAAAAAACTAAACTGTTTTAAACTGTCAAGCTGAAGTATAAAAATTACCGACTATTTCAGCCTTGAAAATCGTATAATATTAGTGTACACTTACATAGATCATGAACGTAGCTAATCGACGTCCCGCATTGCTTTTGGTGTTGGAGTTCTGTAAATAAAATAATTTGCATACAAATTATGTACGAAACATTTTATATAAGAATGTTCACAAGCAAAACTTACTGCATCATTCCGCGGTGGGGTGTAACTTCCCGGCAAGAATGCAGTAACTTCTAAAGCCTCCCGTTTGGTCTTCAAAACCTTTAGTCCCGTTATTCTTTCTATTATTTTTGATACACTTCTGGACGCACCAAGCTTTTTCTCCTCAATCACAGCTTGGACAGATGGATCCCTTAGTTCGTTTGTAGAAATCCCAGTCGTTGGTTTTACCATGCTCCCGTCGTAAATATTGTTTTCTAATGCGTAAGTTTTTAATTCTTGAATAATTCTTTCCGAAATAACGTCATAGTATTGAACAACCTCCAGCTTGGGGCGCATCGAAAGAATTTCTGCTTTAATTGGAGAAATTTTGAAGCTCGGGTGGATTTCGTGCTCGTACCAGCAGAAGAGTTTGGATCTTTCTCTTTCCGTCTAGAAAACACCCGAAATTTAAAAAATCACTAATCATTATTAAAGGAAAGTAATACATTTAAAGAGCCAAATAAAGTTTAAAATTTTAAATAATTCTTACTTGATAGGGTCCAAGTTCACAAGTTCTCCAAAAATTAATGTCCGCGTATGCCGGATCCGGATTGCCAATCAACTTGTCATAAAACAATGCTTTTCTTGGTCTCATATCCAGCGTGTTTGTGATTTTACGCTCGAAAACACTCGCTGCATAGCCCGTTGTTTGGGAAAATTCAACATCGTGCTGTGTGTATGAACATTAACATTAAATGTTTTTTAAATTAATTTCATTAAAGCATTGAATAAAATTTTTTCACAATAAAAGGCAAAGAAAAAGAATAAAATACAAAATTAAAATACATATTTAAATTTTTTTCAATTTTAGTTGATATTTTAGTAGGAATTTCAATTTTGATTAGCCATTTTTAATGAATACTGTAATTATTATTATTTCTGCTACTTACCGAATCTTCTATCTGGCCCATCGAATCAATTATTCGTTGAGCATTGAATGTGGTGTCGTTTTTATTTTGTATAAGATGTAATCCGTACTGCATCCAGGGAATACCAATAGCAAAGAATTTAATTGATAGTGCATAGTTTCCAATTAAAAAACACTCCAGAGCTGGTACAGCTAATTTTCTATCTCCGACGAAGCGTTGACTAATCTATAAACAAAAATAATTAAATGTAACTTGTAATAATTTAGTTGTAAAATTTAACAAAAACTATTTTGGAAAAGTTTCATACCTGTTCAGGTTTCATGTTATTGACATATTGAATATTCAATAACGTTAGAACAGACTTGCGATAATCTTCAGATTGTGGTCCTTCGGACTTATATTCATATATTTCAGTAATTTTAGGAATTATTTCTGAAAATGTCAAATTTTGAGAATGGGTGCTTCTAGTAATGAAAACAAGAACGTTAAATATTAAATTATTAAATTTAACAACTATTGAAATAAATTAAAACTTGCCTGTCATAAGCTCACTGTCCGGGTAAGGCATCCGCTTTATAAAAGCCTGAATTTGTCCAAAACGCGTCAATGTTTTCAAACTTCCGAGCAGATCTGTAATCACCACGAGCGCTTGCTCATCAGTGATTTCGTCATCGCTGGTTACATTCTTATACACACTTTCAATTAAAGCTACTGTACTGTTTTCCACATCTTCTAAATACCTGGATAAACAACCATAGGAAAGAATGCAATTTAATAATTCGACAAAGACATTAAGTTTCTAAGAGATTAAAATAATTTAATGAAATTCATTTTGTTACCTCTCAACATTTGTAGTCCATTCCTTATTTTCAACAGCAGATCCATCCTTTACCTTAACTCTATGAGCTTCATAACTGGCCTTAAAGATTTTATAAATTTTCCACTCAAGGACTACCAAAGAAATCAATTGACTGCGAATGTCATGGGAGTACATGGTGGTAGGTTTGTCCTTCGTGCTTGTGGGCCTGGAAACTTGATTGGTAATTAAGGGTATTGGAAGATACTTTAAAAGGAATGAAAAATATCTATACTGTTTGTAGCATAAATAGATACAAATAAATTACATATTAAGAGACCGGAGGTCGGATGAGATGATGATGATGAAGACGACTGTGAGTTACCAAGGATAATCGCTCGATGTGATTCGCGCGGCCGGCTTTGTTGATAATAACCAAGGATAGCGAGAGCGAGACGGTAGCTGTGAGTTACCGTCTCATCTACCCGGTCGGGATAGGGGGGTTTGGGAATATTGGAGATATTGCAATAGCGTGACGGTCACAATTACCCCATTACGAATAGGAGATTTGGAAATATAGGCGATAACAAAATAAAGCTACCATCACATTCCATTACCCGTACGGATAAGTGGAGTTGAGCAAATGAGAGCCGAGATGGTGATTGGAGAGTAAATAGAGTGGGCGACAAATCACCGTGTCAATATTTAAATTCAAATTACACACCTGCCCATTTACAGCAAATCTGAACCTCTCCTTCGGCTTCAACGAACACTTTCGTGTGAACATTTGATCATCGTGTAAAATCCATTTAGTGGCGACTGTAAGAGAACAAATGCAGTAATTATTTACTATTTAAAATACTGAATAATTAATAACTTCAATTGTTCACTTACTCCATTTCTCTCCAAGCAGCACAGGACAAGCCCCATGGTAAGAATCCTTCTCGACCAGCCCATTGGAATTCAGGTCGTACCAGTAAACTGCAGATCCTTTTATGGGCTTTGCAGCAGCTCCGACACTCGTGAAGGCAGTTGTTCCTCCTAGTTCTACATCATTTAGCTGTAATCAAGTTAAGTGAATTACTAAAACCAAAAATAATATAAATAATAATATAAATCGGCTGATGATAATTAAAAATGATATGATTCGGCCAAACTTACGTAGAACATGAAAGTAGCAAGGCGGTCATTGGTAATTCCTCTATTCATTTTATTGAGCTATTATTTATAATTAGGAAAATACATTTATATTTATTAGAAAATGAATTTGTAAACCGTTGAATCTGAAATCAATTTATTGTACATGGAATTGCTTTAACGTGATACTCACATACGATAAGTATGGAAACTAAATTACTTACAGAGTCAATATGGGGCCCAAATTGTCCCACAAAGGAGTACGCCGCAATTTGAAATGGTTCGGACGACCCCCAACGAACCACCTCCAACCCGGTGTACCTCTCAATTTTCCCGGCCATATGATTCGACAGAGTCAAATTCCACAACCAAGCATTTGTAGAAGTCCTGAAATCCTGTGAGTAGACGTCGTCAGCTTCCCTCTCCTTCTCTTTGGCTCTTCTGCTCGTGTCAATAGTTACAGATAAGTACATGGAGGACCTCGCTTGTGACTGAAGTTCTTGAATTTCGTTATCAAGAATCACGTCGTACATCTGCACCACATCGGGGTTCCGCGCCAGGAATTCCATTTTAATTGGGCCGATTGTAAAATAGGGATGCTTTTTGAACTCGAGCCAGCAGAAAAGGAAGGATATCTCGACGTCAGACTACAAAACAAATACAATTTCTATAACACCAATAATTTTAAATTTGAAAATTATAACCACTAATTTGAATTCAATACATTTTCCTCAATTTTAAAAAGAACATACCTGAAGAATATCCCCAGCACATAATCCCGCAAAATTGCACTCGCTGTACATTGAATCTCGCTTTCCCCTACAAAGGTCATACCTAAATTCCTTCAGTTTCTTAGCGACTTTGTAATCTCCGGGAGCACTCGAGATCTTTCGTTCAAAAAACGACTGGGAGCCAAACGATCCTTTGAAAGTTTCCATATGTTCGAATTCCTTGTTGTGCTGAGATTTGGAAGGCATAACATTAGAATCATTACCAATAATTAAAAAAAAACAAGTGAATTACATTTTATTTTTTTCAAGATTTAACGATTTTAGTTAAATATTTTTTAATTAAAAATGTAAATTCTTTTTTAATATTTTTAAATTCTTAAATATTAATGCTTATTTTGCAAAAAATGTAGAAAAATTCACTCACAATGTCAATAATATCCCTCAAGTGTCTTGTAATTAATTCTTGATCTACTTTATGATCCTCCAATGCTTTTTCGAGAGCGATATCAAGGAACTCAATGGCAGGGACGAAATACTTTGTTTTATTGGTATTTAATGCGATTTCATAAGCATCGGCCGAATTTAAGATGCAATTGGTTTGGATTCCAGAAATTAGACCGTTAGCAAACTAAATTAAAATTGTTTGTCATAAATTTTATTAATTT